>JAPKLW010001502.1:170292-189450 GCA_026898455.1 Plectranthus barbatus | reverse complement strand
TTGTTGAGCGCCTCCTTAACCAAGTTAGTAAATACAACTTAGTCCAGTATTTTCATTTGTATAATGCATTCTCATGATTCTAAATATTTGTTTTTAAACGGTTAATTTCTTCTATTGCAGCTACTAATAGAACTGGATGGTGCAGAACAGAGACGTGGTGTTTATGTAATTGGTGCGACAAATAGGTATTGACGAATGACTTGTGTCTTCAGAAACATTAGAAAATGTTATGGCGAAATTACTTCCGTTGATCCACTTTGCCTTTATCTGATATCACTAATCTTGTTATGATATTTGCAGGCCAGAGGTCATGGATCGTGCATTGCTCAGACCGGGAAGGTTTGGAAAGCTCATGTATGTTCCACTCCCTAGTCCCGATGAACGAGGAATGATCTTGAAAGCTCTTGCTCGAAACAAGCCAATAGATGCCAATGTGGACCTCGTGGCTCTGGGAAAGGACAGTAGCTGTGATAATCTGAGTGGCGCTGATCTCTCGGCTCTGGTAGGTCCATTTTTTCACCTTCAGGTTCTCAATACTTATTTTGGCCATCAAATGATATGATTTAACCGCGAATCCAAACTCTCTGAAACTCAAATGAAGTAGACAAGAGTGTGTTTTGATGAGTGTTTTCGTCTTCCTCCAACTGTAGATCAACGAAGCTGCTATGATAGCTCTAGAAGATAAACTATCATCAACGGAGAGGAATTTTAGCCAACCATGGACGATCAAAGAAGCTTATTTCACGAAAGCCTTGGAGAAAATATCTCCTTCGGTTTCGGACAAGGTACTTCTGGTTTACTAGTACTGTAGTACGGTCATTTGAAAATTTGCCTTAGTGGTATGCTTATCTTGCCTTGTATTTGCAATTGTTTTTGGGTGCAGCAAATACATTATTACAAGCTTTTGTCGGAGACCTTCAAAGGTGAATGATAGCAGATTTTTTTATTCCACCAATCCTTCCTCTGAAGGAGATTGTTTGATGGATGCTGATCCAATTTTGTAGGGAAGATTTGCAATCTTTTGATGAAAGTTATGTTGATAGTTTACCTAGGTCGATACCTCCTTTTTTTTTTTTTTTTTTGGGAAAAAGGATCACTTAAAACAAGAATATGTACTAGGATTATTGAGTAAAAATTTGTATTAATTATTACTCCCTCCGTCCCGCCAGATTAGTCCATATTTTCATTTTCGTCTGTCCCACAGATTAGTCCATTTTCCTAAAATGGAAAAAAATCTCCTCACATCAATAAAATATTAATTCTACTATACTCACAAACATTGGTTTCTGTGCCGAAATTAAACTGGACTAATTTAATGGGACGGAGGGAGTATATTACATGCCCATTGTGAACTGTATGTAATCTGGATATCATTTTAATAGAACTCTACTTTTTCTTGCAAAATCTTTTATAAAAAAATGCAAGATAATATTACTACAATACAATATAACATGAAGGATTGTAAATAAATTGAATTAGTTGTAAGTTACTCTAATCTTGATGCGGTAAAAGTTCGAACTCATTTAGTGAAGTTTGTTTATTATATGAATCAAACTTGAGCTTCATAATATTCTAATTACAAGCAAATTTAAGATTAGGAATAAATATAAGTTAATTAATTTTATAAAGATATTATGAGCAAATTTGTTAGTTAAGATTAGTAATAAATTTAAGTTAATTAATTTTATAAAACTAATATCTTTATGATTTAAAAATAATACGAAAGCTAAATATTTCTTTTTCATGAGAAAAACTTAATTTTGAGAATAAATCTATCTATCTATCTATATCTATATATATACTAAAGGAGAGTAGTCTAAAATAACTACTCCCGCCAAAACTTTTTTTTTATATTGTTTTATTAATTATTTTATATTATATCATAAATATATAGTATAAGCATTAATAAAATATAACAAAATTATATTTTTATTTTTTATTTAAATAATTTCATCTTATCAATTTATTATATTTATTATTTTATAATTAATACATATATAATATCTTTTATAAAATAATTTTTAAATCAAATCTCATAGACTTTGAGTTCAATAAATTTCTTTATAAATTTATTAAATATAATATTGATAAATAAAAACACGATTAGTTTAAAAATAATTGTTAAAAATGTTAGAATATATAATTTTATTAATTATATCTCAATATTATAAAATAAGAAATCATATAAAATGGGGTAGAAGATGTAATGGATTGAAAGTTCATCTTTCGATCTTGAATTAATAATTAAACTATTTTTTAATTTAAATTGACAACACTCTAAATTTAAAGTAACACATTCTATTGAAAACAATAATAATAATAATAATAATAATAATAATATATATAGTAGTCTAAAAAAATTGTTCCCGCTAGAAAAAAAGTTATTTTTTCTATTATAACTTAGATATACGATAACACTAATAAAAAAAATTACAAAATTATCTTTATTGTTTTTCATGAAATTTTTATATCTCTTCAAATTTATATTTAATATTTTTTAAATATACATGTACAATATCTTTTACGTGATCATTTTTAAATCAAACCTCATAAGCTTTTATATACTTTTTTTAAAATTTATCTGACGCATAATATTGAAAATATTGTGTTATAATGCATTAAATATAATATTTATGAATATAAATTAGATATATCTTAAAATAATTGCTAAAAATGATAAATATGTAATTTTTAAATTATATTTTAATATAATTGAAATATCATAAATTTAATTTGCGCATCGTGCGGGTGTAAATCTAGTATATACTAAAGCAAAAAAGTGGTTACAAAATAAAATGGTGGGAACAGTTATTTCATCAAAAAAATATTTTATTTTATTAAATACATCATGATTAATTAAATAATAATTAATTATTTCTAATCATAATAATCTATTTTGTCCTATAAAGATAAACAATCTTATTTTCAATTTATATATTCTATAATACACAACTATCTCCATTATTATTAGTAAAATATTTTATTTTTCACCAACATATCAACAGTTATAACTTGATAATTTATATAGTTTTGATAATTAAGCTATAATTAAATTTATATAATTGCATACAAAGTTGAATGATGATTACCAGCAAAATTATTGTAAAATTAAAATTTTCAAACATCATAAGATAGTAATATTTGATAATGTATAACTATTATATATACAATATTTACACCTATATATGGCATACATTGATTTACTAAGATCAAAATATTGATATATTTATAATTTATTAATAATACATAAATCTAATAATTTTGTGCAAAGTGCACGAGAGAAATACTAGTATCTATATAATATATTAAATGAAAATAGTCTAAAATAACTGTTCCCTCCAAAAAAGTTTCATGTTAATTTTAGATTATTTTTATACTATTTTTTATTATATTTTAGATACGCAATAACCAACAATCAAAATAATTATATTTGTCATTTTATTCTTTAAAACATCTCATTTCAACACTTCATTATATTTATTATTTTTTAAATAATACAAGTATACTATTTTTTATAGAATAATATTTAAACAAATATAATAGGCTTTGTGTTTAATATAATTATTTTTGATTTTATTTAATTTGTATATATATTTGATGTATAATATTATATTAAGCATGAGAGCAAAAAAGCACAAAAAATTGTATTGTAATAAAATTTCAGATAAAATAAAAACTTATGAATTACCTATGTTATAGTTTTCGATATCATAAAATTTGACATTTTTATTTTTATAAATGTGAACTATGCATAACTTATATATGATTATCTTCATTTAGTTGGAGGATATGTTAATTTATTATTTTAAATAATATTACTATATCCATTATAATGAATTTTACCATGATGATTTTTCATGTACTAATCCACGAAATTTAAAATATCTATATAATATACTTTAACTTTCGAGTCAAGGATTGAAAAATTATCCTTCGGGTCCTGAATCGATAATTAAACTATCTTTTGGGTCCTGAATCGACTATTCTCCTTGTTAAAAACACATTTAACTAATTTCACCTAACATTATTTCTATTTTGATTATTACATTTATAAAAATAGATATAAAAATTAAAAGAAATAGGTTTTGCAATTTGTGTTTTGCCATTTGCCTTTGAGAATCTTACAAATAAATAAAACCTATAAAATGGGAATTGTGACTTAAAACTATAGAAATAAAAAATATATATATTATTAAATAAGATTAAAAAACAAAATACACTGTGACTTAAATAAATATAAAATACACTTCACTCACGCGCACCCTCTATCACCAGCCGACAACGATCAAGAATTTCGATGCCACGGCTGCAAAACCCTCGGGGCCGGCAACAGATTCCGATGAAACGGTTGCATCGTTGCAATTTCGACCTGCACGAATGCTGCGGCACGTGTCCTCGCACGCTCTCCGCCCCCTCCATGCACCGCCACTCCCTCACTATTAGGTTATAACTGAAAGTGGTTAAGTTAATCTTCTAGAATCTTGACTTTTGTATTCTTCTAGAAGATAGGCAGTTGTAGAAGACCTCTAGATTCTTCTTTCTGATTAGAAGTTGTTACAACTCATATAAAGCTTTGTAATCACAGTGTAATATTCGAGTTGAATGAATAATTGATTGCACTTCTCATTTCTATTTTCTCTCCAAAATGAAAAACCTAATCTGCATGTTTACATGCACGAGTGTTTTTGACATGGTATCCTGAGCCATTGTCGAGCTTCTCATCGTCTTCTTCCTCTCTCTATCTGCTTTGTGATATGCTTTAATGGCTGCTATGATCACACTTCCTGCTATTTCTCGCAAGCTCACTAGAGCGAATTACAGTTACTGAAGGCCGCAGGTGCTCTCCACAACCCGAGCTTATGGACTCGATGGCTATCTTCTCGGATATATTCCTGCTTCGACGAAGTTTGCGGTAGCGACGACTTCTTATTTGCCGAATTCTGAAGAAATTATCGTCTAATTGCCTGAATTGAATCCTGTTTATCTGCAGTGGGTGAAGAATGATCAACTCCTTGTGAGTTGGTTACTTGCTTCAATTTCATAACAGATGCTAGGGCATATTGTTCGATGCTCAACGGCGTTTAAGATATGGTCCGTACTTGAGAAGCTATTTCAGAATAGTTCCAAGACGAGAACTCTACAGTTGTGAAGCCAACTTCATTCGTTTAAGAAAGGATCTCTGTCAATTGATTATTATATCAGCAAAATGAGGGATATCGCTGATGATCTCGTAGCTGCTGGACAGGTGATTTCAGAAGAAGAAATCATACTGTATATCCTTGAAGGTGTGGGTAGCGAATTTGAAGTCGTGGTAGTCAACCTAACGGCGAGATCTGAGAAGTTTACTATACCTGAAGTTCAATTTGCTCTTCACAATCATGAGTTGCGACTGCAGCAAAATCAGTTCGCGTTAAACAGTTCCTCTCCAATTGCTCATGTTGCACTGCAAAACAACAACTATTCTAACAGAGCTGGAAATTGAGGAGGACGTTTCCGCGGTAGAGGCGGCGGTCGTTATGGTCGATCAAAAGTTTTCTGCCAATTGTGTGGAAAAGCCAATCATGTGGCTTATAAATGTTTCTAGCGATTTGATGCAAATTTTCAAGGTCCTGATTCGTATTATGAGCATGCTAATCAAGCTTTTATTGCAGCACCTACCTCCTTTCATGAGGATGCTGGATCTGAGTGGGTGATTGACAGTGGCGCAACCACTCATATTGCTGCTAATCTTAACAAGCTCCAGCTCAAGGATGAGTATGTCGGTTTGGACTCTGTGACAGTGGGTAACGGTTCAACACTTCCTATCTCTCATGTTGGTAAGTCAGTTATACCAAGCTCCACACATGATAAAACTCTCATTCTCAACCATATCCTTTACGTGCCAAACATAACCAGAAATCTGATAAGTATATCTCAGTTTACCAAAGATAACAATGTTATTATTGAGTTTCATCATTCATTTTGCTTGATAAAAGACAAGCAGACAAGCCAGATTTTTCTCAAAGGACAGCTGATAAATGGGTTATACCAGCTAGATCTTTGACATCTCCGCAAACCAACTGATATGTGTCTCCTCACCACAAAATCTACTCTACCCACAACAATGGTTTGGCATCAAAGACTAGGTCTTGCAAATCCTCAAGTACTTAAAGATGTGTTGAAGATGAAGAGTGTACGTGTTTTACCTTCTGATATTCTCTTTTGTAACTCATGCTGTTTAGGAAAATTACACTAATTTCCTTTTCCTTCTCGTCCAAATAGAACTTGTAAACCCTTCCAACTTGTCCATTCGGACGTTTGGGGACCTGCCTCTGTACCATCAAATGAGGGTTATAGATATTACATCCATTTCATCGATGATTTCTCACGTTTCACGTGGATCTTCCCTATGTCTCTTAAATCTAATGTTCATTCCATTTGTGTACGGTTTTTTGCGTTTGTTAACACACAATTTCACACCTCTATACAAGCTATTCAGTCTGATTGCGGGTCCGAGTACAGGACTTTGCTTCCATTCTTCCATGAAAAAGGTGTTGTTCTTCGAAATTCTTGTCCTTATACACATCCTCAGAACGGTTTAGTTGAACGAAAACATCGACATATAGCCGATATGGGAATGTCTTTGTTAGCTCAAGCTCGAATTCCTTTCAGTTTCTGGTGGGATGCCTTCTCTACAACAGTATACTTAATAAATCGTCTCCCATCTCCTGTCACTCAATCTTTATCACCATATCAGATTTTGTTCAACTCCAAACCTGATTATAGTTTTCTTTGAACTTTTGGTGTTCTTGCTTTCCCTATCTTAGACCTTATAATTCTACCAAACTCCAATTTAGAAGTTCTCAATGTGTCTTTCTGGGGTATAGCCATATTCACAAGGGTTACAAGTGCTTGAGTCAGTCTGGTAGAGTCTATATTGCTCGAACTGTCGTATTCAATGAGTCAGATTTCCCATATCCCAAACTTTTTCCATCTACTCCTGCAGCTACTAGCAGTACCCCTCCTATATTGTTTTCTTTCCCACCACACTCTCCATCATCATCTTCATCTGATAGTACACATGATGCCTCACCATGTGCTGATTCTATCTCACCCTCACCCATACCAGAATCTCCACCCATACTAGAATCTTTGCCTATATCAGATCCCTCGTCTAATACTGACTTACATCACCAAAATTCTTCTCCGGATATTATATCTCCTGCTACTACATCATCCATGGACTCCAATCCTCCACCAACCTCGCCTGATTTTCCCCTTCCTCAGCCGAACCACCCCATGGTCACTCGGTCCAAGAACGACATATTTAAGCCTAAAAGTTTCATCACTTCTCAGAATGCTGAAGTTGAACCTTGTAGCGATGAGCAGGCTTTTTCTCAGCCTGCGTGGAAAGATGCAATGCAACTTGAGCATGATGCTTTAATGAGGAACAATACTTGGTACTTTGTTCCATTTGATCCTTCTATGAATTTGATTTCTAACAAATGGGTTTACAGGATCAAGAGAAAGTCTGATGGAAGTATGGACATGTATAAAGCTCGATTGGTTGCACGAGGTTTAGAACAAAATGCAGGTGTGGACATCTTAGAGACGCTTAGTCCCGTGGTTAAGCCGACTACAGTTCAGTTAGTGCTTTCTCTGACTGTTTCTTTCAACTGGGATCTACAGCATATTGACATCAACAATGTGTTCTTAAATGGTCATCTTAAAGAAACCATCTTCAGGAGCAGCCAACCGGGTTTGTTGAACATCAACATCCCAAACATGTGTGTAAGTTGTTACGCTCTCTCTATGGCCTTCGGCAGGCTCCCAGAGCTTGGTTCGAATGCCTTAAAACTTACTTGATTAGCTGGGGTCTTACTCGTTCCACATTTGATCATTCTTTGTTCATTGGTGATAAGTCTGCTACTCCACTGCTTGTACTTGTGTATGTCGATGACATTTTAATCACAGGTGGTGATAAGGAGAAGATCTCAACACTCATTACAGATCTTAATAAGGAGTTTTCGCTGAAGACACTTGGGTCAGTCAGTTACTTTCTTGGGGTGGAGGTTTCCAGGTCCGAGAGTGGTATTTTCGTAAATCAACATAAATATGTTCGTGATCTTTTGCACCGGGCTCATATGTTGGATAGTAAGCCATGTGGGTCGCCTATGCAGCTACGATCCAAATTAAATCCAGATGATGGTCCTTTATTTTCTCATCCATCCTTTTACAGAAGCATTGTAGGTGCTCTACAATATCTCACTTTGACAAGGCCGAATATTAACTACGCGGTGAACCGGTTAAGTCAATTTCTTCAACAGCCTACTGAAGCACATTGGACAGCATGCAAGGGTGTGCTTCGTTATCTAAATGGTACTATTAGTCATGGGCTTCTCTTCAAACAAGTTAGTGGAGTTTTATCTCACCGGTTTATGTGATACGTCATGGGCAAGTGATCCTGACAATTTTCGGTCTACTGGCGAGTATTGTGTTTTACTCGGCTCAAATTTGTTAGAATGGGCATGTAGGAAGCAAAATGTGGTGGCTCGCAGTAGTGCGAAGTCTGAATACCGCGTGCTCGCTGATTTCGGTGCTGAGCTTATATGGTTGAAGTCAGTTTTTCAGGAGCTGGACGTTTCTCTAGCTGCACCGACAGTGCTTTGGTCTGACAACCAAAGCGCAATCTCATTGGCCTCAAATCCCATTTTTCATGCTTGAATGAAGCACATCGAGGCTGATGTTCATTTTGCGTGAGAGAGAAAAGTCAGCAAAGATGTAGAAGTTCGCTACGTTCCTGCGGAAGATCAACTCGCTGATATTCTTACCAAACCGTTGAATGATTCATGCTTCCAGTCACTCTCTTCCAAGCTTGGTCGTCTTCCTCCCCCACGTTCGGTTATTAGGTTATAACTGAAAGTGATTAAGTTAATCTTCTAGAATCTTGACTTTTGTATTCTTCTAGAAGATAGGCAGTTGTAGAAGAACTCTAGATTCTTCATTCTGATTAGAAGTTGTTACAGCTCATATAAATCTTTGTAATCACAGTGTAATATTCGAGTTGAATGAATAATTGATTACACTTCTCATTTCTATTTTCTCTCCAAAATGAAAAACCTAATCTGCATGTTTACATGCATGAGTGTTTTTGACACTCACCCTAGTCATGCGAAAGTCGGCGCTGCGGAGAAAACCACCACCACCACCACCCACCGCATCAACAGGATATGCGACATTTGGCGAGATCTGGTCGAGGGCCTCTTCTACCGGTGCAAGATGTGAGTTCGACTTGCACCCGCTCTGCACGCAGCTGCCGGAGAAACTGAATCACACCCACCCCCTAATCCTCAAAAACCTCCAACAACGAAACATTGCTGTTATTGAGAACATCTTCAGATGCTTCGATCGCCAAACAAGGTACTTCATATCGAAACTGTTTGAACAAGTTAAGTGGTTTGAGCACCATAGTGGCAAGTTTCTCGAACACCAATTCCACCACCGAAAAATCTTTGAAATCTCTATCAATATCCCCACTGTAACACTTCAGATATCTCCTTTGCACGGTGGAAAATGATGAGAGCGGGTCAGCTATTGCTTCTTCAAAACTTCTCCAACACCGCCCTTGGAAGATACGTGTAGGTTGCGCCGCTGTCGATCAACATTCCACGACTCTTGCCTTCTCTTCTCCGAAGGATATCTGGGTCGATATCGACCCTTTTGCCGCCGACTCTTATTTCCTCCACACTCACGTAAAGGTATCTATCAGTAAACAACTGAGTTACCTCTCCTAAAATCTTGACTCCATACCCAATCAGTAACTTTTTGTCTTTTTCCGATAAGGATCCGATGCATTAGCCGAAGGCGGTTGAACCTAGTTGCCCCATGAGTGAGATGGGACTCGGGCGAAGCCCCAATACGCCGTTGAAATCCGGGTCAGTGAAGTTGCTCTTGGTGGCGCAGCCGAAAATAACATTTTCTATAACATCATCTCTGAATTTGATATCATCATTGCCCAATGTGCCACCTACATATGTTCCCATAGCATAGTTGACTTCGAATGTGCAAATTAAGTCGCGAAGGCAGAAAGTTTTGACGTTGATATCTGCATCGCATACATTGGATGTGTTGCAATATTCACGTCGATAGGTCGAGAACTCGTATTGGTCGAATATGGGACGCGGCACGTTCTTCACTTGTGAAGGCGTGCAGTAAACCCATAGTAAAGCCGACCCAGTATTCATAAAAATGTACTAATCCAATTGTTTTGAACCGAACTGCAGGTGCGCTTCGAAGCCAACAATTTTACTAGCAAGGTCAGTTTGAATTATGAGAGATTGAGTGAAACATGATCATTTGTAGATTTAGTATAGTTGTCGATTCTCTGCCGAATTGGTTGTCGATGCCTAGAAAATAGCCTTGAGAATTGGGTTGAGGCAAGACTATACCAAGGGTTTAAGTATCAACTTACTGACAGAGAGGTGTTTGAGTCGAAGACACTAACCAAATTATCAATAGTGGGGAGAGGGGGGGGGGGATTTCTTAGAGACTTATAATTCCTTGTGAACTAAAATGTTTGAGGTTAAAGCATATTCAGGTAGAAAATGAGGAAGTGATGAAGGATATAATTGCTGCTTATATTTTCCTTGAAGAATTATCATTGATAAGTAGTTTTGATCTTCATAGGTATAAGTAAGTCTCGGTGAAGAGTTTTTCAACCATTTGTCATCATAATTTATTTGTTTGAAGGATCTGACCGTACATGAATGTTATATCCCTAAAAAAAATTAAAGATTGGTCGCAGTTATTTAGAAGTACTTTTTTTGTCATTAAACAAAATAGTGGATTCACAAGCAAGTTTGAACATCCGAATCTTTGGAAGTTTGCCTACTTAGGTCGAATTGATTACCTGATTTTTCTTTCCTACCGGTCTATTCAAATAACTGGGAGTCGTCTGTGATAGTTCTTTAATGTAACTAGTTTCCTATGCCACAGTGGTTTTTAAGCTTGAATAGTTTTCTTGGGAATTTGAGCCCTTTGAAAATCTCTTTTTATCTCAATCTTTGAAGAAAATCCTGCAAGTTTTGTATGCATATTATTCTTAGATTGGTTGGACATGATTAAGTACAGGTCATAAGTCCTTTTGTATTGGTCATGTTCTGTTATAATCTTATAGATATTTTTTATGATATATATAGGTTGTGGATCAATGCCCAATCCCCCACCCTCTATGGGTGCTTTGCCTAAAAATATGAAACCCTAAGACCCTAAAATAAAATCCAAAGTCCTAAACCATAAAGGAAGTCGATGAGGTGTAAGCAACCAGCATTCATATCGTACAGTTCTTCTTGAATGCAAAAGAAGCTACTTCATTCGTCGTACTATCAAAGTCATGGTACAAAGGTTTTTTATACATCCTACCCACGATTTTGATGAAAATGATTTCACCTATAAAAGTGAGTTTGAGAAATATGTGATGAAAAGCATGGAAAGGTACGTCGACCGAAACTTGATCATTTTTAGATTTAGTATATGATGTCTATTCTCTGTCGAATTGATTGTCAAAGCTTTGAAAATAACATTGAAAATTGGGGTGAGGAAAATGTATACCAAGGGTTTGGGTATCAACTTACCGACAAAAGTTTTTGAGGCGAATATTCTAACCAAATTATTGGTAGTGGGGGAGGAATTTTTGAGGGACCAAAACTCCTCGTGAACTAAAATGTCTGAGGCTAGAATATATTCTGGTAGGAATTGAAGATATGATGAATGACATAATTATTGCTTGTGTTTTTCTTAAAGAATTATCATTGATAAGTTGTTTTGATCTTCACTGCAATCGATTGAAATATGTAAATACTTTTAATATCCAGAAGCTTAACAACCTAACACACCTCGTATTGGTAGAAGTGAGTCTCGATGAAGAGTTTTTCAGACATGTGTCATCAGAATTTATTTGTTTGAAGGATCTGACCGTCCACGAATGTTATATCTCTAAAAAATTATAGATCTCCAAGTTGCATCATAACCCCATCAGTTCCAAGTATTGATCCGGGCGATTGGAGATCACCAATGCATGAAAAAACCCTTTTCAGTTGTCCTCCATCAATCAAATCTCGACTCGGACAACAGTTTTATTCGTCACCGGGCCGAGGGCCGACTCGATAAAGCAAAGTCGACGTCCACTGATTCTGATTCAATGAGTCGCCCACAAAAAAACCAGCTTCTTCCCCCTTATTTTCTCCAAAAATACGGTCCCATTGAACCTTATTACAACGGAACCGACAATAAGTTATGAGTTGGAATTATATTTCCCGTGTTTCCTGCGAAACAAATAAGATTATTTCATTCCAAGAGCCCCACGGTGGGCGCCAAATATTGAGGTTCGATTTGTGATGAAATAAGGACCCTTGGAACTTATGAAAGATAAGAGAAAAATAGCTAAAGAACAATGAAATAATGTAATTTTATTATGAATGATGAAGTGTAAATCGTGAATTCGAAGAATACAAGTGTAATGAGGGTAAAAAAATCGTGCTAAAAATGATCTACCGGCTCCCCTTTTATAGTTCAAGAGGAGCCGTTACGACCCTAGAGGATTCAGGGGGTAGTTCTGATTTTATCGGAGGTCGTGGTTGGAGCCTGGAGCTTGACGTATGTGTCCTTTTTGGAGGTAGTTCAGGGTCCCTAAACGGACCTCCGAATTATTTGCGGCTGGACCCTTATCTGTTTTGACTTCTCCCCATTAGGCGACACGAGGAACTCGGGGGTAGTTCCGATTCCTTCAGGGGTAATTAGGTTTGAGTCCCCAACGGTCTTCCAAATTCTGCACGGCTTAAGACTCACCTCCTTAATTTTCCAGGTAGGTCGTACATGCTAGCTAGTTCCGTAGTTACTTTCTAGGAGGAGTGGGTCGTGTTCCCTTTGGATGATGGGTAGGCCGTGGAGGTTGGTTGGACCCTTGCTGGTAGGTCGTGTTCTGTGGTCCTAGGTTATGGTCAGGAGCTGGACCCTACTGGTAGTTAGTCTTTGGGGACCAGCTGAGGTCATCATCCGAAGGCCATGTTGCTCCTTTGGGTAGGTCCCCTTGGGTCGTGGTCTAGTGTGATGGGCCTGGGCCTAGTCGAGTTTACTGTTTGGAGGTCGTAGAGCCCGTTTGAGTGTGTCCTCTTGGGCCGTTGCCATCCTTATTGGACCTGGGCCTAGTTTTTTCTAGCCCAATCATTTTTTGGCCCAACAATTAACACAATAAAATAATAATTAATATGATAATAATACATAAATTAAATAAATTTATAGTAACACAAATATGAATTAATTATTAAATAATTAAAGAAATTAAAATATAATAAAATATTTTTTTAATTTGTTAATGGATATGTGTATCCAATTAAAATAGCGGATATATCCAATTCAAATCCAACACAAGATAAATGTGCACTTAGTGTGTTGATCTAATAAGAATCTAAACTTAATAATTCTCAATTCAAATTCATTATTATTGTACAAATATATATCAAATTATTATAGGGTATTGAAAATTGTCACCCTACTTAATCAAGTGAATTATTTTATTTTTTATTTTTGAAGGAATTGATTAGATTCCAATTTCAACAATTCACATCTTTCTGATACACTTAAATAATATTGTTCGTTTACTTTTTTATTAAGTGTTAAATGTATTTGGATTTAAGCTTGAATACATGACTTGCACAATATACACAATCACATGTTTCAGATACTGAAGATTTTAAGAAGGTTGTTTACAAGAAAAAATCCACAAAATCTGGAAAACCTAAGTCTCCTGCTCAAGCCCATCATCATAGATCTCCCTTCCATCCAAAGGGGCAACTGGTTCAAGAGAATTCTAACGGAGCTTCTAATGTCACTAATTCTCAGCCTCTTCGGTCTTCAGAACAAGTGCAGCCATTTTCAAATACAACTAAGGTTCCTGTGAGCCAGTGTCACGCCCCGATTTATAAACAAGACAAAAATGAGAGAATTGAGGCACATCGGGTACGAGACTTGCACTTGGGATATCAATCAATAAGAAGAGTTCAAACGAATAAGATAGAAATCATCACACTCATCCCAAGTTAAGCAAAAGATAATAAAGGGTGCCTCCTCAAGAAGGGATCGTAACTTCTTGAGTAAATCAAGTATCAGAGTTTAACAGATTGCATATAGAAAAAGTCTAACAAAAGACAAAGATTTTCAGCAGCAAAAAGTTATCATTGAAGTATGTATATGAAGATACATACTTCAACATCTAACTATTACAAAAAGAGTCTTCAGCTCCACCTCAACTGCTGCCTCGTACTTTGCTCCAAAAGCTTATTTTAACCTGCGCATTTTAGAAATAATGCGAGGGGCTAAGTACAAATTGTACTTAGTGAACACATGCCCGAAAACATACATATATAAGTTTGTCATGCCTTTTTAATCGGGTCGCACATGGTGTTTTAAGTTTGAAATCCTCTCATTGCACCAAAACATTTTATGAATGAGCATGCTCCTTTTTACTTAGTTAAACTATCTACAATTGATATAATGTGATTGGGAGGTGGCCACCTACCACAGTCATGATGCTAGTCCGAGTAGGGCATGACCCCTAACATGTCAGCATCATAGTGCACTAACCCATGGTATCTCTTTCACTACCTGGGTACGATCGATAAGACTCGCAATACGCAGAGTCAATATCCACATTGAATACATTTGATGTTCTTCTCTAAGTGGGGTTCCCCCACAGAGAGGACAGATAGCAACACAAAACAGTAGGCAATGACAAAGCTGTTTAAAATAAAACATTTCATTTCATGTTTGATATGCTTTGAAAAGAAAACATCATTTTATATTTTTAATTTGGCCCACTATATAGGGGTAAAAGAAAGCCCACCTTGAGTAGGTGCGGTTACGCGATTGGTTGTTCTAGTAATTGATCTTCTCCTTGCCCTTTCCTACAGTATAAGGAATAAAAAAATCCTTAGAGGATAATGGATCAAGACATCTGTTACTCAAACATCTAGGATTCTAGACTCTTAATTAACCATGGACTTTTCAACCCTTGAGCCATCGGATAAGGATATGAAGAAAAGCTCTGATATTCTAGTTTGACGGACAAAGTAGTCAAACGTTCATTCAATAGCTCGTGGTTCAATATCGAGCATGTTTTACAAACAAAATTCATGGTTCAACATGATTGAACAAGTGGGAGGCTTCGTCAATTGACGGAACATTACTTCAAAGAGTATGATTGAAAGAATTTCATATTCCATTATGAATTATCGTACATCGCTTGAGAGTATGAGAACTCATCAAGTTGTTCCAAGAGAAGATTAAGTATGCTTAATCGGATCTAACAATCGGAGTTGGTTTGAATAAAAAAGGTTTTAAAGAGAGCGAGAAGGAAAGAATAGCTCTCTACTATGATTGACAAGAGAGATGTCGATTGATGTTGAAGATAAGTCGAATTTCAATGTTCTACGTTTAACAAGTTTCATTCTTCTGAACAAGTGTGAGATGTCATCAAATGACTAAATATCTCTTCACATATTGTGATTGAAAGAAGTTACGTAATCAATTACGAGTCGATGTGTAATTGATTGAGAGTTTTAAACTCCTCAATAGGTTTCAAAGTCGTTTTAATATATGGAAATCGGGAAGATTCTTGATCTTGGATGAAGATCGAATCGAGATTTCAAAGGTTAATGTTTAACAAGTTTGGTTTACCAATAAGCTTCAAAGGAAGTTCGATTTACAAGAGTTTGGTCAAGCAAATCAAGTTGATTTGAATTGAGAGGAATTTCGGAGAGGTTAAAGAAGATAACATCTCTTCGTCGATTGATACAAGGAATACCAAACAAAATATCAATTTGAATTCGAATTAATTGAATGAAGGGTTTAGTATTTAAGAAAATGTCATTTGAGTTGATTGGTATGAAGAGTATCGAAGGATATGAAAGATAAATCGAATCGAACGAAGAAGAACAACATGTGGGAAATTTCACTCTGTCTCGACCGAGACAGAGTGCATCTCGACCGAGATAGATGCCTCGACCGAGATGGATGTCTCGACCGGGATGAGATGCATCTCAACCGATATGAGGCTTATATTGATCGATATGGATGGAAATCGACCGTCTCGACCGAGATGGATCCCATTTCGACCGATATGGACATATCGACCGAATGGTCTTCATCTTGACCGAAACAGTCATCTCGATCGAGATGGAGGCTATCTCGGCCGAAATAGAGGCTGGAAATTTTCGGCGGATTTTTCATGTTTGGCTCAAACGGTTTTCCGGGCTCGTCCAATCGATTTCTAACAATAACAAATGGTTTTCTTACAAGTATAACGAGTTTAGGCATGATTTAAAGCATCAAAACATGTTGGAATTGAGATTTAACCACAACATTTCCATATAGGCAAATATACCAAAAATGCTCCAAAATCAACACAACTCGATTCCTAGGTCGATATATCGTTTCTAGGCTCATAATATAAAATGCTAAACATGCATACGTACTCATCAATCCATCAAAAGCCTAGATCATGTCATTTATCAACTAGGGCAAATTTTACAAACATGCTTAAACGTAAGAAATAGCTAGAGAGAGGTTCGATTTATACCTCTAGCATGTTCGTAGAGCTTCGTGGGCTTGATCAACACTCTCTTAACTCGATTTCAACTTCTAAACATGGAGAAATGAAAGAAAGAGTGTTGGAAATGGAAAGAATGAGGTAAGAGGAGTCCAAAAATGTATAGTTTACCTCTAGAAACACCTCGCCGGAGCTTCGTCGGAGCTCGCCGAAGAGTTCACCGGAAAAAGTTTGGAGAGAATTTTAGAGAGAGACTAAAAGTGGAAGAGTGTTGGAGAAGGTTGTTATTTATAGAAGGAGGTGGAGGGATAAATTCGAAATTACCGAAAGTTAAAAAGTTAAAGTGGTTGTCATTCGCTTATCACATCGGTCACTTTAACATCACCTCACGTCAACTCCACATCTCCTCGCATCATTGCACGGGAGACCGTGATATTTCGTCGATACCCGAACATTTATCGATTGATATTATCCCGATACGAAAATGTCGGATCACCAAATAATTAATCGAGATTAATTAAACTCATTAATAATAATTAATTTCCCCCAATAAAATAAAAGGGCAAGAAACATTGCTAAAATAATGATTTCCCAAAATAAATCGGTCGTGTAGCTTCAAATTAAATTCGATAACAAAATATAATTTCGGAAATTTGGAAATTACAATTAAAATTTACGAGGGGTGTTACAGCCAGCATGTTCCTTTAGTTCCTTTTGATGATGGCATGGACAAGCTTGGAGATGACAGCCTCATTTTTCAGAAAACTTCAAATGTTCAGATTCAGCGGAAAGAGGGTACAGAAATTCCGATGAGCAATCGCTTAAATTTGATTGATCCTGGTGATGATGATATCAGATTGACATGGAGGATGTTCATCATTTACAGGCTCCCACTGTTGGGAGTTGTGATTCATGACTCGAAGAATGGAGCAACCCAGCGGCATCTTTATAGTTTAATTCAGCTCCATCGCATTTCCTTAGTTGCTGTGGTTGAGCCTATGTTCGCTAGGCCCGATATACAAGTCCATATATATATAATACCACAGGAAACAAGAGTAGAGAATTTTTAAAACATATTCCTTATTGTTGGGATTAAAATAATGATAATCATCTTTTTTATTTTTTAATATTTATACATTTAAAAAAGTAAAAAAATAAGTTACCTATGCTACCTAACCATTAGGCTTTATTTGAGAGCTAGTTAGCTAGGCGAGTTTAATAAATTTTACAACTATGATTACGTATGTTTAATTTATACACAACTAAAAAAAATATTGAGGCTGAGAGAAATTAGATTTTTTGCTTACAAATTAATATTGTAGGTATATATTATGTATTTTCATTAATTTATGACAAAAGAATACGCATATATCCACAAAATAAATATCATAATATCATAATTAGAATTATTTTGTTTTATAAATAAAGAAAATGCTGCAAAATACATATTAGGTATTTATAATTAGATATTATCAAATTAGAATATATTAAAAATAAAAATATTATTAAAATATATATATATAGGGACGCATTTATATGTTAACCACTCCCCAGATGTTACCTACAGACCTCATTTGGCGGTGCATTATCTAGACAAGCTAACTACATTATCTAGGCAATGTATGGTACATTACGAAGATAATGTACTACATTATTTGCATTACATTATCTATTACAATTTGTACATTATCTTTCGTAATGTACCATATATTGCCTAGATAATGTAGTTAGCTTGTCTAGATAATGCACCGCCAAATAAGGTCTGTAGGTAACATCTGGGGAGTGGTTAACATATGATTACAACTCTCTATATATATATATATAGGTAGTGATCAGGTGAGAATAAGAGTTATTATGAGAAATAAGAATAGATCTCGCGCGTCCATCTCATCAAATCGACAAACAAGATTCATTCTCAGCAAATTGAAAAACGCGACATTTTTGCCCCTATATCCTGCAGTTTTAGCATTTAAAGGCTAAAACTTTAAAAATACTCAAACACAAACAGCAACCTGCATTTTAAGCCCGATTTACTTCATTTTTATCCCGATTTACTTCATTTTTAGCCCGATTCACTTCATTTTTACATAAATACGAATTAAAAAAATTAAACATCTTCTTCTTCAAAGCAGCAACACGAGCGTAGTCTCTATAAAACTCAATACCAACATCAACAGTTCTAAAAATTCTGCCCTTAAAATGCTTCATCGCATCAACACACTTTGGAATAAATGAACCTGTAAGATACAAAAATGCACAAAGTTAACACTAAAGATGCACAATATGATAGTAAAAATGAACGTCGATCTGAATAAAAAATACTCATTTTTACTTCATTTTACTTCATTTTTACTGCACAAAGCCTGATTTACTTCATTTTTAGCCCGATTTACTTCATTTTTACATAAATACGAATTAAAAAAAAATTAAACATCTTCTTGTTCAAAGCAGCAACACGAGCGTAGTCTCTATAAAACTCAATACCAATATCAACAGTTCTAAAAACTCTGCCCTTAAAATGCTTCATCTCATCAACACACTTTGGAATAAATGAACCTGTAAGATACAAAAATGCA
>JAPKLW010001502.1:69381-157226 GCA_026898455.1 Plectranthus barbatus | reverse complement strand
TTTTTTTGTTCAGATTGCAAAGAAAATGCAGAACTATAATATTGTTTATGCAGTATTGTATTTCCACACCCAATTTACTAGTAATTTTTTCAATTTTGTAACTCCCGCGTCAAAATACAATTTTTTTTAGAATTTCTTTAAAAAATAAGTGAAATTACCTCTTTCTATTCGGAAAACTCTTCCCTCGCCGGTGTGCTTTTCCCTCGCCGGTTTGCTTTCCAATTGTCTATTACATACAAAATTAGGTTTTGTTCATCACTCCCAAAATTAAAAAAAAATTCGTACTTAAATATGCACAACAGTCAATAAACTTAATAACTTTATTGTTATTATTGTAATCTCGCATTCTGGCGCTTAAAACATTCGGCGGTGTATATCCAAGAACTTCAATACAAAAAAAAATACAGAGAAAAAAAAAAAAAAAAAAATTACCCAGGTTTTTGTCTTTCTCGATTTGAAGTATTTCACAGCAAGTCGCCGCGAATGTCTAAAAAAACTTGAATGTCTGGGCGGTTTTGCAAGAATTCCACATTTTTTTTGAGTTGAATCGTCATCTTCCTTCGCTCCTTTTTTTCCAATGGAAATTGTCTTTGATTCGAGAATTTTTTTTAACCGCTGTAAATGCGGTAGGTGTCGTTTTTTATTTTTTTACAAGATTCAATTTTGTTTCAACCTACCCAAATTTGCATTAATTGGCCGATAATTAAGGAGGTGAAATCGTGGGTAGTTGTGGGGTTTTCTGCACAATTACATCAATATCCTTTGTTGCAACTTTTACTCCCTATTTATGCATCGAATTATTAGATTGAAACTTTTAATCTGATCCGTTAAAATTATTAATCTACGGCTAGGATTAGGTCTTATTTCACATCTAGGAGAGGGTTTCTACCATAGTGCACCCCTATATATATATATATATATATATATATATATATGACTAGAATTCCGCATATAACTTAATGATTGTGTCAGCAATATATTTAAACTTGGATATTTAATTTCCTAAATAGTTAGACATAGCAATATATTAAGTAAGCTCGTATACAGACGGAAATAAATAACCTAAACTTTATTAATTAAAGTTAAACTGAATGGAAAAGAATAAATATAAAACGAAGCTATCAATGTTTGATCCCTTTATTCTAATATCAAAGGAAATAAATCAAGTACGAATTGAAGGAAACAAATCGTTGGAGATATAGTCATGCTTTCCACCATCATATGTGATGCATGAGTGAACCTGCTGCATAAATCATCATAAAACAACAATATTTAGTTGTTAAATTAAAATTATATATAAATAAATAAATGAAGATTACTTACCAGGTCTATGAATCTTCAAACTCCACATCGTATTTAGTGAGATCGGTAAACTGATTGAGCCCCATCGGGAAAGAAGAATTAGTCTTATTGTGCGCAACAATCACATTATATGCTTGTTCAAACAAGCCAAGTCTGAATTGTTTCTCTTCCTCGGAAGCATAAGTTTTTCCAAATTCTTTGCACCAGCGATCGAAAAGATGAGAAATCGATGCGAACGACTCATTCGCGAAAGGGGGAGGGCTCTCTATAAATTCTTGCTTTGGAAGTAAACCTGCATATTGATATTGGTATTGATATTCATTCAGTCACTCCAATTCAAATACATCAAAATCATGCATTTAGATTACCAGTTGGATGAATCCTCCACCACCAGGATAGCTATAATCGTACTCACACAGATCGGAATACTCTCCGAGCCGCCATTTGTATCCAACAAACATTTTATAATTCTCTTCAAACACCCCAAGTCTGAATTGTTTCTCTTTCTCAGAAGCATAAATTTTTCCAAATTTTTCGCACCAGCGATCGAAAAGATCGGAAATCGACGCGAACGACTCATTCTCGAAAGGGGAAGGGCTCTCTATAATTTCTTTCGTCATTGGGATTTTGATAGTGATGAGAGTTAGGGTTAGAATTTTGTGTTTTTATAGGAAATTAATCTCGATTGCACAAATAGGAAAAAATATCTAGCTATTAACATGTAATAAGGTAAAAACGTGCATGTGTATATGGAAAGATTAGGGGGAAGATCTTGTTTCTCTTTAATTCCAACAAGGCATCTAAGATATTTCTAAAAGTAAGGAAGATTACTAGCCCACAATTCAAAAACTAAGGTTTATTAACTCGACAATATATTATAAATTGGGAAAATATCTCAAACTTTCGATGAGTTTCCAAATATATCCCAAACTTTGAAATATAAGAATTTAAGACATATACTTTTAAATATTTTCCCACTGTTCAAAACTTTAAATATCTAAATCCTAATATATATATATATATATATATATATATATATATATATAGGAGGGATCATGTAAAAAAAAAAACCCATGTGAAAAAAAAGAATGAATCATGTCCATCAGATCTAAAAAAAATCAATGGTTGATATTGAATCAAGCAACAACTAAAGCACAATCAAGCAACGACCTGAATACAATCAAGCAATGTCGTGAATGCAATCAAGCATCTTTCTCACTTTCTCAAAGCATATATATATAAATGTTATTAGGGCACCCACAATAGTGGGATCTTATAAACAGTTAAGATCCCGCCACGTGTGCGCCACATCATTAATTATTTCATTTCATATTTTATAAATATTCACATCAACATCCACTATCATTTTTTTATACTATTCATGGGTCTCACTTGTCATAACAATTACTTAATATATATATACATATACATATTTTTTATTTATTTTTATTGAATATAAATAAATAAAATATAGTACAAAATTAATCAAATTACATTTATTTAATTAAAATTAGCTAAATAATAAAATTTGTCTAATTTAATTGATTAATTCAAATTAATTAAATTCTACATTCAATAAAAATTATAATATTACACAATAAAAAATTTCACAAATACAACTTATAAAATATGAAAAGAAATATAATATATTTTATATAATGTTTAAATTTTATTTATATATAAACAAATAAATCTAAAATTAAAAAAAAACAGAAAAATAAAGAGAAAAAAAGCTAGAAAAGGCAGCAACAATTGCCCCCACTCGCGCGTGACATGCACGCGCCCAATTGTTGGTGTGCGTGCTGTCCAAGCGCGCTTCCTTCCCTCTCCGTGCGAGACCCACCATGCTGCAAGATATGAGATCTTAAATAAGATTCCACTTCCTCTCTCTCCTCCCTCTCTCTGCCATATAATCAACAAATGGCTTAGGTGGGGATCTTAACTTAGTTAAGATCCCATTGCACATGCTCTTATGAGAGAATATTGACCATTTTTTATATTGGAAATCTCAATTTCTATCATATACGTTAATTTAGTCTTAATTATTAAGCTACTAAATCCATTATATATACACGTACTTCTATGATATAGAATAAGTAGAATTAGTTTAAAAAATATACTCAGAAAATCTATCTGTATTCAATAGTTTTAATGCATGTTCTCAATGCCATACACCAATAACTTTATTACAATCTTGACTGCATAAAACGTAAGCTAAGAATAATTATGCAATATAAGATTTAATTATACAATTGAAGTGGATTATTAATATTATAAAATATATTAGATTATAAAAACAATATTCCCCTCATTATTACTAGTGAAATCGTGTGACCAAAATGTCATGCCTTTAACATATTCGAATTGACATTTTCTTTGCTTCTTGGTAAGACAGCAACTGACAAACGCCGTGTTAGAAAGAAATTAAGCTCCTCGTGGCTTGTACACATAATACAAATAACTTGTAGAGCCGTGAGCACGGTCGGAGAGACAAGATTAAATCATTTTAAAAAAAAAAAAATTAAAGTAATAATTAATAAAGGCAATTAAATGGGGGTTTGGATTTTTGATGCAGGAATTTAAACATGAAATTCACGATCTAGCTGAAGAATATGTCACAGAAATTAGAGAATTAGTAGATCATTGATTACTCTAAAGATATACAAGAATTTGTGAATAAATCGATTTATAACTTAGCGTGTATAAATCGAAAATAATCTTCAATCTTACCCAACATAAGAAATTAAATTAGTTCTCTACTTGTTAAATCTCATAAACACACCCATCATGTGTGTTGTTACACAAATATTTTATCGAAAGAGTACTAAAGAAGATGGATTTGAATTCAGTTAGAATGCTTGAATAATCAGCCAAAAAGCCCCTTTCTCATTAGTCTTTTCTCATATTTATACAAAAGCCATTTGCTGTTACATGGAAAGGACTTAATTAAAGGGCTGATTCGAGGATCTATCTTTGGAAGGTAGCGAAGATCAATCTTGAATCCCTTGATCTATGCTACTTGCCGATGTTATGTTTGGTAGCTGTAAATCCCTGTTTGAATTAGATTGTCGTTGACTTATTATGCGCCTCGAGGAAACATTCCTTCCATGATCGAGCGACTTGGTACTCTATTAAAGGGTGGCTCGATTTGGGGTATAACAATCCCCCCCAGCTTTATTTGAACCAGAAGGAAGTTCGAAGGAAGCTGGGGTTACATACAATTGATCTGCTAAGAGATTGGGATCCAGGTCACTTTGTTCTTCGAAAATTATGTGTCCGGCACGAATGTAGCTTTAGATTCTAGTCTGATCAGGGCGTGATCTTGGGACATCTCGAATTCGAGCTGGATGTTACGTTGAGATAATTTGAGCTTGATCAAGATGTGATCTTGGAGCGTTTCGAGCTCAATCAAGATGTAATCTTGGAACGTTTCGAGCTCAATCAAGATGTAATCTTGGAGCGTTTCGAGCTCAATCAAGATGTAATCTTGGAACATTTCGAGCTCAATCAAGATGTAAACTTGGAGCGTATCGAGCTCAATCAAGATGTAATCTTGGAGCGTTTCGAGCTCAATAAAGATGTAATCTTGGAGCGTTTCGAGCTCAATCAAGATGTGATTTGGGAGCGATGCGCTTTTGATTTGGAGTGCCTTCCGGTCGTGGTTCGAATTCTACTTTCTGGGTGTTTTTTATCTTTAGGCGGTTAAATTATGAATTCAGACCTTTAGATGCGGACACGTGGCCTATTGCCACGCGTGCGTTTTTTGGTAACGGGCACGAATCCCGAGATTTTTGAATTTGAAATTCAAAATTGTCCTACCCTTATAAATAGGGGTGTCTTCTCGCCTTCTCCACGTTTTCGTCCAATTTCAGATTTTCCTGCCCGCAACTGCTTCATTTCTCGGCGAGGATTTTGGTTTACCGATCGACCGTTCTTAGCCTTCTGTTTACAGATCTTGGGTAACCCTTCTTTCTTTGGGTTGGTGTTTCTTTGATTGAAAGCATGTCTGAGACGGTTAGGGCTCAGTGTTCGGACTCCGAATCTTCCAGTTCTTCTCCGTCGTCTGATAATCGATCATTCTCTCCTTCTCCCTTTTGGGAAGACTTAGATTTTAATGTTTATTCGCCGGAGTATGAGGAGAAGTTAAAGGGTTCTCTTGTCAATGCACGTTCTTCCTTGGATTTTGATCTGCTTAGGAGTTATTTCTATAAGTTTTATATTTCTTTCCGCATTTGCCCCGTTTTGCCCAATCCTGATAATCATCCTCATCGCCCTCCGTCTGGGTACATGGCATTTTCGACTCGTTTGTTCAAGTACGGGATAAGACTTCCTGTAACGCCCCCAACTGACCTTCCCAATTTGGGGCCACGTTACATTGATGTTTCAGGTTTTACCAAACACATTTCAAGAATTTAAAGCGGAAAACTTCATTTAAATTGAAGAGATAATTAACAGTTAAGTTATACTTCGAGTCAAACTAATATTAGAATTCAAAAGATGAAAACATTCAAGGGAAGGAAATTTTCAGAGCGCGGTGCAGCGGTTTGTGTAGCGTGATGGTGACATGTATGTGAAGATACATGCCACAGGATCTATTTAACTTCCAAAAACACCTTCACTTCATCAGCTTACACCCCGCAACTCCCATCCTTGCCGCTTAACCTGCACGTTTTAGAAATAACGCGAAGGGCTGAGTACTTTCGTACCCAATGAGGAACATGCCCGAAACATTGCTATGCAACTCACACAGATAAACGTGGGGTTTTGTTGATAAGAACCACGCTATCCAAAACATTTTATTTTCACACGCGTGCTATTTACATGATATTATATCTGTTTCAGTGTTGTAACTGGAAGTTGGCCGACTTCCAAGTTACGATGATCAGTCAGGAATGTAAACACACTCAACCTACTGTCATCTAAGTGCACTAGTCTCAGCAATCCTTTTTTGAGACCCGATCGTTTACTATCATCATTCACAATCACTTTAACCAATACAACAATTTCCACCTTATGTCTTCCAATTCCCAATCATATGGAGTCACTACTCCATACTTACTAATTGAGTTCTAGCGCAGTTATGAGAACCTGGTTCTAAACTCATTAGTTATTCACTCTTGTCGTTGGGAAACGACAGAGGACATATATAATAGCACAAAACATGCATAGCAGTTTCAGTTAAAAACAAAGCAGTTTGTAATGCATTTTTAAAATGAAATCACGCATTTATTTTATATCTGAAATAGTTTCCCAACTTGTTTTAGCTTAAGTGTAGATGTTTCCTGCTAGTATGAGCTCTCGGTTACTTGCTTTCAAATTCCTACAAAGCAAGGATACCCAAATTAGTACGAACGATCTAGGACAAACAATACTCATATAACTTATCACGCTTAAGATATTAACGTAAACTCAAGAATCGAGTAAGGGTTGGAACAAAACGAGAAAGGAATGAAGATGCAAAACTGGAAGGTCTAGCTCTCTGTTTCAACCGAAACAGGAGATATATCGACCGATTTGGGCATATCGACCGGGATGAGGCCATCTCGGTCGATATACTCACCTCGACCGAAATATCATCTATCTCGCTCGTGCTTCAAGCTTCGTCCGATATCCAACCATTTCGGGGAATCCTCTGTCTCGGCCGAAATAACACCCATCTCGACCGAAATGAGTATTTCGACCGAGATGAATGTCTCGACCAAAATGTCTGTATCGACCGAGATGAGGTCTATCTCGGCCGATACGGACCGTCTTCTCCGACAGTTCGCACGGCGAACCTGCAACTCGTGATTCTGGCTACTCTAGCCGACAAAACTCACATGCAATTACATATTTATGATCCTAAGACTCTCTAGAATACGAATAAAGCGACAAAACTCGAATTAAACGCGAAAATGGAAGGTTGAACGAAGCTCACCGGAAAACTCTTCCCTACGGCGGCGGTGGCAAATTCCGGCGGCCAAACGCACGTTTCTTGGTGTCCGAACACTCCTTAAAAGTTAAGGAACACGACTACATCAACCAAAACACAAAATATACTCAATTAAACGAGTTCTAAAATCTGGAAAATTAACTCACCCAAATTCCGGCGACCTAACTTCTCTCCTCAATATCTCCGTCGATACTCCACTTCACGACGGCCACTATATATCAATTTGAAGCCTGGAGAATGTACTACGCGATGGTGAAGTCGGTTTGGTAAAAGGTTGCCGAATATGACCGGAAAATGGCCGGAAAGTGAGGCTGACAGGGTGGGTGGAAGGGAAGGGTTCTTCAGCTTTTTCTCTCTCTAGAATTATAAAATAAGTATAGAATGTTATAATATAAGTCTTATATATTTGTATATAGTACATACTTCCAACATTATACACACATATATGTGTATGTATATAAATACATGTATATATTTATATGTTTATATATTAATTCCAACACGTATACTTCCAAAATCCCAATCTCCAATACATGATATTTCCCTTAATTTCTTGATAAATTCTCACAATATAATTACCAAACTCCATAATATTTCTCCAATCCAAAATTAATAACTTCAAATACTTCTATATTGAAAATTCTTTCATTTATTAATTCCGAATAACTCGAACAAAGTCAAATTAATACACGGGGTATTACACTTCCACTCCATCCTTTTTTTGTGTCTGTGTTGGAGTATTTTGATATCGCGCCTATTCAATTGGCCCCAATGGCATGGAGGCATATGATGGGCGCCTTACTTATATTTCATGACCTTGGCTTCGAATCGCCCACCGCTCGAGAATTTGCAGAGCTCTATAACTTGCATGCCCAAAATGGTGAAAGCTACTACTTCTTCTCGAAGCACTCCGGTAGTACGCATAAACCGTTAATTAAGGGCTGCTCGACTAATAGCGCAGGTTGGGTCGATGAATTCTTTTATGTGCAAATACCGGCTGAGCAATCCTCTTTGTCTGGGACCGTTCGAGTCGCCTCTCGTAAGTTTGTTATTCTATTTAAAAAACCATTAAGTCTCACTGACCTCCTTTTTGCAGCTCCATCTCGCCCTGTGCTTACTTCGGAGGAACGATACCGGATTGCTCAGGCGTATCAATATCCCATTCAAGACATCGATCGACTCACTGGTTCCCGCTGGGCCGATATTGAAGGGGTCAAAGATATGACAAAATTAACGCCTGAAGAGCTTATTCGACTTTCACAAAGACGTGCTGGTATGAGGCACAAGAGGAAGAAGAATTCAGAAGGCGCTGGTGGTTCGAAGAGGGCTGATTCCGAGGTTGCTTCCAAGAATAAATCCGAGGAAGTTGATTCCAACAATGAGGTTCTGGAGAGGAGGAAGAAGAAAAAGACTGAGTCAAAGGAGGTGATTGATGCCGAGAAACGTGAGATTTTTTATCTCACCACCCAGGATACTGACAATCCTCAAACTGACCATGTGATTGCGGGCTTGTCTCGTACTGCTTCCTCCCCCCAGTCGATGTCGAACAAGTTAATGAGATGACAAGAGATCGTCGACTCATAGCTTCTGGCAAGGCTGACTTCTTGACTTTCCTCCGAGTTACATTGGTCGGTCCTCCCTGGTATACCTCGATTGGTGCGATCAAGAAGTTCATGGACTTCTCGCATATTTCGCTCAAGGTAATTTATAGTTTTTCGCATTTGGCATTATTTTATATGCTCGTTGTTTGATTTTTCTCGCAATTTTTCAGAATATAGAGATGCTCCGATCCGTGTTCTTTGGTGCTGTTCTGACGATGGCGGAGGAGAAGCGTAGCCGAGTCGCTTTGGCTACTTCTCTTGGAGTTATCAAGAGGGAGAAGGGTGAGGTTGTTGATGCCTTGTCAGCTGCGAAGGAGGAACTGTTTTCTTCCCATCAATTGATTGAACAGTTGAAATCTGAAAAGCTCTCTGGTATTAATGAGTTACAATCGGAGAAGCAATTCAGGGACGAGCAGGCTGCCCAACTAGTTGGTCGAGAGCAGGAGTTGTTGGCTTTACGTGACGAGTTCGAGAAGGCCAAGACGGTTGGTGAAGGGTTGAATTTGTACCAGCTTATGAACACTCCCTTGGGCCGACCTGTATTCAAAGACATGGCAAGGTTGGTTGCTGCTGATGTTAAGGGTTCTATCCTCGCCAAGTACCCAGACATGGACTTGAGCTTTCTGCCATCTGATTCGGAGGGCGATGACTCCGGTTCCAACGACTCTGCGAACGAGGAAGTTGGGTCGAAGGACCATGGGGAGTCCGAGAGCAAGAAGGATGGAACTCCTTGAACTTCACTATGATGCGATGTGACACCCCGAACCGCTTTTTATTCTGAATTTGAAATTTAACTTTTGACTTTTGATGTAATTCTCTTTATTTTCTTGTGTTTGAGTACAATGCTTTGATTTAGTAAGTCTAATCATTCGAGTGTTCCGCTTTATTCATGAATGCATTGAAAAACAAATTACATTTAGAAGTAAAACTTTCTAAGGTATTTGATATTCCATGCATTCGTGGTGTCCCGCCCTTCTGGTGTCTTTATACGATAAGCACCATTTTTGACCACTTCAGAAACTATGTATGGTCCCTCCCAGACTGGTCCTAGCTTTCCAGAGTTGACTTCCTTTGTGTTTTGAAATACTTGTCTCAAGACTCAATCTCCTACATTCAGCGTTCTTAATCGAACCGCTTTATTGTAAAAGCGGTCGATCGTTTTTTGCCTTTTTCCATTTTCTTGATAGCCTCACTTCGCACTTTGTCGAGCATTTCTAGTGATTCAAAAGCTTTCTCTTTATTCGACTCCTCTTCGAACCACTCCACCCGTGGGCTATGTTTCATCACTTCGATTGGAGCTACCGCCTCTGAACCATATGCTAGTGTGAATGGGGTCTCTCCCGTGCTGGTTCTAGATGTTGTTCGATAGGACCACAGGACTCCTGGTAATTCGTCGACCCAGCTCGACTTCGATGCGCCCAACCTCCTTTTCAAAGTATTCAAAATCGTCTTGTTTGTCGATTCTGCTAAGACATTAGCTTCTGGGTATCTTGGTGTGGAAAACAACAATTTTATCCCCAAGTTTTCACAGTACTCCCTAAATCTTTTGCTTGAGAATTGTCTCCCGTTGTCAGTTATGATTTCACGGGGTAGTCCGAATCTGCACACTATGTTTTACCATACAAACTTTATCATCTGAGTATCCTGGATACTCGAAAGGGATTCGGCTTCAACCCATTTTGTGAAGGCATCTGTTGCGATCACGATGTATTTCTTTCCTCCTCTCGCCTTGGGCATTTTCCCGACAATATCAATTCCCCACCTGTGAAAGGGCCAAACAGGAATGTTGGAATGCAACACCTCGGCTTTTTTGTGACTCATATTTGCAAATCTTTGACAACTCTCACATTTTTTAACGAATTCCTTCGAATCATTCCTCATTGTTGGCCAATAAAACCCTGCAGAAACCACTCTGTGCGCCAAGCTCCTCGGACCGGCGTAATTTCCGCAACTTCCCGAGTGTACCTCGATTAGTACATCATTTGCTTCCTGCTCGCTTACGCACCTAAGCAATGGTCCTTCAAATGACCTCTTGTATAACACCTCATCGAGCAGAATGAATCTCGCAGCTCTCCAAGCTATCCTTGTCAATTACGCTCCATGTTCCATGCTCGTTCCGAGCAAGAACGCTTTTATTGGATCCATCCAAGAGCTCGTGTTGGTGATCGAGCTTATATGTTCTACCTCAACTCTGTCATCATCGAGGTCTCGAGTCGCTGGCCATAATGCAGTTACTAGTGGGATGAGTCGGGATGAATTCATGTTTGTGGTTGCAGCAAGGGTAGCCATCGCATCTGCTTCTACGTTAAGTTCTCTCGAGATGTGTTCTACTGAAATTTCCTCAAAAGTCGATTCTAACCTCTTTGCGACCTCTTGGTATGCTGACATCCTGCAATCCCTTGCTTGGAATAAACCCGAGAGTTGGTTTACGATGAGTTGTGAATCTGACTTGACTCGTAATTTTCTCACCTTCATTTCCGCTGCTAGCTGCATACCCGCTATGAGGGCTTCATATTCAGCTTCGTTATTTGTAGCCCGAAACTCGAACTTGATTGCCCTTTGGTACATCACTTGACTTGGCGATGTTATAGATACCCCGGCTCCTGCTCCTCTCGAATTACTGGAACCATCCACATGCAGTGTCCAAAATTCTATGGGTTCTCCCACCGGTGCGGATTCGATTTTAGCCTGTATGTGCATTTCTGGGGTGTATTCTGCAACGAAGTCGGCAAGGATTTAGGATTTGATGGTTCGTTGTGGTTCAAATCGTAATTCGTATCCTCCAAGTTCGATTGCCCACTTCATCATTGTAGGGTTTTACCGTGAACCGAATCACCAAAACCAAACTGAACCGGATCGATTTATGGTTATTGCACATAATTAAAATTCTCAAAACCCTAGCATGCTCCTATGAATTTAATACAAAGATTTGTGGATTTAGGGTTTACCGTAACTCCGTCGAGTCTGAACCGATCTTTCGCGTTTGAATCCCAAATCTCAATTCAACCACGCGATCCAATTTAATCTGCGGAAACAGAAATTAGAGATCTAATTTCTAAGAATAAATTCAAAAAACAAAAGGAGAAGAAAAGAAAAATCTGTTCTCCAGATTAGATCTTCAGGGTTGTGTCCCAATGCTGTTCAGATCTACTACTGGTGAGGACTCCGTAGATCTGTATTCTGAGCAGGACCAGAATCGAAATTCTCCTCCCTCTTCTCCCAAAATCGGCGCCTCCTTCTCTCTCTAAGTTTAGTGTGTTTCAACTGTATTATGACTTATGAGAGATAGCTGTCTATTTATAGACCTAGGGTTGGAAACCCTAATGGGCCATTTTGGGCTCAATTCAGCATATTTGATTGGGTCAGTCCTGGGACCTAATGCAAATAATAAAGTGGGCCTATAAATCAATTAATTCCCATGTCCACAACCCAGGACACAATTAATTAATTAATATTAATTCATTTTCACCACATAATTAATACTGACCTACCCCTTTATTACCACGTTATGAGAACGGGTTGCATTAATTGAGAATCCCCATATTTAAGGTTACCGGACATCCATTAATTAATCGGAGCCTCTGACAAGCTCTAACTACAAATAATTAATATCTTATTATTCCTGAGTAGTACCACTCAAACCTTATCACTCGTGCCTGAACTTAATCAGCCTGCAGGACTTAGGCACGATGAATGTTATTGAGCTCCTCAGGGAATGTCCCCATCCTATTACTCGGATATGGTTACCTAAGTCCAGTCTCAGGCGGTACTACACGAACTGCTGTTACCCAAGATGCGGATATACGAGCACGTTACTTAGGCTCTCCACCATGGCAAGTCAAAGCAACAGTCAACCCGTGCAAACCCCTGAACCTTCGTTAGGGTTTGGACTCAATCAATATAATGAGATCTTGTATTCGCTGATGTCAGACAGACGAATACATCTCACTGCGGTCCATCAATACGCCACCTCTGCGTACCAGCATGTCAAGTAACCAAGACAGACTACTTATTCCGACAATGCTGCAGCCATCCGGACAGACGTATCCTCATACGCTTTCTCGGCTGTGATCAGGTTTATGTCTCACTAGGTCAAGTGATCATACTGTCTTCTGCGATCTACAACACGCCGTATGATCGTCCTATGGGTGAGACAAGAGGATACCATTGTTCATACATGTAAGATTGTTAGCAGATAGGAGAAATAAACCGTTGTATACTCATTGTAATAAATGCTTTCAGTATACAAAACCCATCAATCATCCTACCCGACAACTCAGGTTTTGCCAGAACGCTCTTTATGGGGAAGTTTGATATCACGATGACTTCGTGTGACTCGAAGTGTGGTCAGAGTTTCCTTGTTGCCATCACCAATGCTAGTACAAGTTTTTCTAAGGTGGGGTAGCGCGTTTCCGCGTCGACCAATATTCTACTAACGTAGTACACTGGGTGTTGCGATCCATTTTGCTCCTTTACTAGCACCGCACTGAGTGCCAAGTATAGTTGCAAAATTTCTCCCGTGTGCGGTTTGGACATAACCGGCGCTGTGGACAGATAAATCTTCATTTGTGTGAGCGCATCATCACATTCTTGTGTCAATTCGAATCGCTTAGCCTTTTTGAGCAATTCGAAAAACCGAGAAGTGCGATCCGAATAACGAGCTACGAATCGATTTAACGCTGCCAATTTCCCAATCATTCTATGAAGCTCCTTTATTGTGGTCGGGGGCTTCAATCCTTGGATTGCCTTAATCTGAACGGGATCTGCCTCAATTCCCTGTCTACTGACCACGTATCCCAAAAACTTTCCCGTTGTTACCCCAAATTGGCATTTCGCGGGATTCAGTTTCATGTTAAACTTTTTTAGAATGCCGAAGGCTTCTTCCAGATGCTCGAGGTGCTCTTTCAAGTTTGACGACTTCACGATCATATCATCAATATAGACCTCCATCGATTTACCAAATAGTGGCTCAAACATTCTGTTCATCAATCTTTGATAAGTTGAACCTGCATTTTTCAATCCGAAAGGCATTACTCGGTAACAGTATATGTCTTGGTTCGTCATGAAAGCTGTCTTTTCTTCATCCGGAGGGAACATTCTGATATGGTTATAACCTGAGAACGCATCCATGAATGACATCACCTGATACCCAGCTGTTGAGTCACCAATCTATCGATGTGTGGAAGTGGAAAAGGGTCTTTTGGGCAGACTTTATTCAGGTCTGTGTAGTCCACGCAGACGCAATTTTTACCATTCTTTTTCTTCACCACGACCACTTTGGCCAGCCACTCAGGGTATTTGACTTCCCTTATGAACCCAACTTTCAACAAGTTTGATACCCCCTCTGCGACCGCCGCGTTCTTTTCTGGTGTGAATCGTCTTCTCCTTTGATGAACTGGTTTGGCTTTAGGGTCGACCTTTAGCCGATGTGACATCACTTTAGGGTCAATTCCCGGCATCTCTGAGTGACTGAAAGCAAAGGAACTCCTTTGATTCCGCAAGAAGTCGATCAGAATACTTCGCTCTTCGATCGACACATTCATTCCAATGAATGTGGACTCCGCTTCTCTCTCCGTTAGGCTAATTTCCTCCAAGCTTTCTTTTACCTCGACCATATTTATTGTTCTCAAGGTCACAGCGTAGCAATCCCTAGCGGTGTGTGATAAGCTCATAATTATACTCACTTATCTATATTTTTCTCCATTGTTTCAAGTGCTTTATGTTATGTTTTTACTTATTTTTGTGCATGAGTCTATTTTGGAGGGTGTTATGCCTTTGAGGGTGATTTTTGCAGGTTTTAGGCCAAATTCATTAGAAATCTGTACCGAAAGCAGATGATGTTCAAAGGAACAGTCACGACTTCTTACACAGATGGAATCTGAGCTAATGGAGCACATGGATGGAAAGATCTTTGAGTTAGCTTTCCAACGCAACTGGAATTGGGTCAATCGGAGTTTGGGAGAGGAAGTTATGGCCAAAACCGTGAGACTGCGCAGTCAGATGTTTCTGTGTCGAGAGACAGGATTTGTGTCGACCGAAACAGAGGTCAAAGCATTCCTGTCGATCGAAATCCTGCCTGTCGATCGACACAGATGTCCGAGAAGGCTATTTTTGGCCTGTTTTGGCAGTTTTTGCTATATTTTCCCAATACTCAAATTAGGTCTTTTTCCCCCTCTATAAATAAGAACTCAACTGCACGAAAATTGTACGTCTTTTATGCCTTATTGCACTTAGAATAATTGAGCTTTTGGAGTTTTTACAAGACATTCAAGGTTCCTCTTTATTTGTAAGTTCTTTAATAATATGTTTGTTTTAATTCTAGTCATGTTTTGTGGCTAGAACCCTAAACAGGTTCTAGTGTTATGATTTCTTTTCTGATGCATGTTTAATTGATATCAACTCTTCAAGCATGGATTAATTCTCTGATTTAATTTTATAATCTAGATTAAAAGAAGGACCGAGAGGTGAATTGAGATCTAGGTTTAGAGTTAATAATTGATGGATCGAGAGATGAAAATTATTAATAGGAAGAGAGAATTAATTGTGTTTATTTTCTATCTCAAAAAGGAAGAAACCTACATAGGAATAATTAGATAATTATGAGATTAATTAATTTGGTGTTCTTGAGACCGAGAGGAGATAGTCACTAATTAATAATCTAGGATTTAATTGCCTGACCAAGGAATTTAATCCACAAAAATCTATGTTTTCCCCATTGTTGAGTTGATTGATATTTACATGTTGATGATTAGGATATCTGCCCTAGGATCTGTGTTTCTCTTTATTGTTTCCAAAACTCTTTACTTTCTTGCAATTGTTATTTTCAAATTCACCAACAAAAACTCTTCTATATATTGGTTAACTCAAACAGAGAATTGATAAACTGTGTCCAGTACATGAGATAATTTCGTCGCACTATCCCTGTGGGTTCAACATTCCTTTGGGTCTATAAATTTATTTGTTGTTGTATTCTACAGTTCGATCAAATTGGCGCCGTTGCCGGGGATAGTCAGATTTTATATTGTTATTGGATTGTTTTGATATTTTCTGGATTGAGTTTTTAATTTCTGTTCGCGTGCGTGTGTGTGAAATTTTTGCTTCTGTTTCGATCGACAGAGCTTCTGTCGATCGACACAGAGCATCCGTGTCGATCGACAGCCTCCCTGTCGGTCGACACAGAGACTGATTCCCAGTTTTCTGTTTTCTCTTCAGGTGCATGAACACAAGAGCTCGGGGGAAGAATCTTGAAGCCTTCGACCCAGAAATTGAAGCCACCTGTAGGAGAAACAAAAGCAAAGGAAAGAGCAAGGAAAGAGAGCCTGAGATGGAGCAACCACCAGAAGCACAGCTCCAAAACATGACTCCTGAGGAACAAAGACAATTCATGAATGAGGTCCGACAACTCAGGGAGCAACTTCAAGTAGCACAAGCAGTTCAAGCAGAGCAGGCTGCCAGACTGGCAGCCCTGGCCAATGAAGGAAACCATGAAAGGAGAATTGTGGTGCCCCAAAGATCCATACTTGATCGCTTCCTGCCACAGCGAGAGGAGCCGGGATTCCAAGTTGGCATTGATGCCAACAACTTCGAGCTGAAGACAGGCCTGATTCAGATGGTCCAGCAGAACCAGTATGCAGGGAAGGCCATTGAGGATCCATACGGCCACCTCAGTCAGTTCATCAAGGTGTGCGACACAATCAAGCAGAACGGAGTGCCTCAAGACACCATCCGGATGCGGTTATTTTCTTTTTCTCTCAGGGATGAGGCCCGGTCTTGGTTTGCTGGTTTGGACAAGAGCAGAATTGCCACATAGGCACAACTCCGAGCAGAGTTCCTCACCAACTTCTTCCCGCCCAGTGTCATCATGAAGAGGAAGTCCGACATCACTCACTTCAACCAGAAGTACGATGAGACCCTCTATGAAGCTTGGAAGAGATACAAAGAGCTGTTGAGGATGTGCCCCGGCCATGGGATTGATCTTGAGATACAGGTATGCCATTTTTATGAAGGATTAACCCCTCACTTAAAAGAACTGGTTGATGCTTCATCTGGAGGACTTCTCATGAAGAAAAGTGGAGAAGAGGGGATGCAACTTCTTGCAGACATGGCCCTCAACAGTCATCAATGGCCTACTGAAAGGCAGAAAGTAGTCAAAGCAGTGACCACTACTCCGGAAATTGATGTGGTGGCCGAAGTGAAGAAGCTTAGAGAGGAGTTCAAGCAGTTGGAGGCCGGTAGAGCTTCGGCAGCAGCTATTTCAGATCCCAATATGGCCATCGTTCCTGTTGAGGCCGACTACATCTACCATGGAAGCAGTTCGAGCACCTCCAATACCGCTAAAGTGAACTATGCCAATGGAGGTTACAACAACAACTACCGAGCCAACAATCAAGGGTACAGTTACAGTGCTAAGAACCATCCTGGTTTTTCTTATTCTAATCCTTATGCAGCTGAGAATCCTCCACCGGGGTTCAGTGTTGGAGCCGGGGGAGAGATTGTGGAGAAGAAGAAGTTTGTGCTGGAGGAGACACTTGAAAAGTTCATCAAAAGCTCCGACAATAGGTTTGGCAAGGTGGAAAATGAGGTGAAGAACATGTCCACTCACATGCAGCATATGACGAAGCACCTTCAGATGTTCGATGCACAGTTCAGTCAGATTTCCACTACTATGAGCAATCAACACAAGCCAGGCCAGCTCCCCAGCACCACAGAAGTCAATCCTGAGAAGGCCAAACAGGTCAATGCCATTTCCTTGAGGTCCGGTACGAGGTACGAGGGTCCTAGCATGTCCAAGGATGATTTTGGGGCTGAAAGAGAGGAATTTCCCGCAGAAGATACCTCTGTTTCAATCGACACAGAGTCTGTGTCGATCGACACAGAGGCTGGGGAGAGCAGCAGAGGCCGACAGGACAACAAATCGACCGATAGGGGGGATGCAGCCGTGTCGATCGACACCCCCTGTCGAGCGACAGGCAGGACAAAAAGGAGCAGTCGACAGACAGACAGCCAAGGAGCCACATGGAGCTGAAAATTCAAAGAAGAAAGGTGATCCAATTCCTCCAATGCCCTTTCCCCAGAGATTTGCAAAGAAGAAGGAAGACTCCAAGTTTGCTCGATTTGTGGAGAATCTCAAGAAGGTCAACATCAACATTCCCTTGATCGAGGCTCTCCGTGAGATTCCCGGCTACATGAAGTTCTTGAAGAAGTTGATGAGTGAGAAAAAGCTGGTAATCGAAGATCAAACTATTTCAATTCATGAGCAGTGTAGTCTTCTTTTGCAGAAACAGGTTCCAACCAAGAGGTCCGATCCGGGATGCTTCTCTATTCCGATCGAGATTGGGGGGGAAGGAGTTTAGGAATGTCCTCTGCGACACAGGAGCCAGCATCAACTTGATGCCATTTTCAGTCTTCCAAAAGCTGCAGATAGGCGAGATGAGGCCAACCTCAATCACTCTTCAGATGGCTGATCGCTCAATTTCTCGACCAAGGGGAGTTGTGGAAGATGTTTTAATTCGTGTTGGTCATTTAATTTTCCCTGCTGATTTTGTTGTTTTGGATATGAAGGAACAGCATGGAATGTCAATGATCCTTGGAAGAGAGTTTCTGAAAACAAATGGTGCACTGATAGACTGCCGAGGTGGGGAGATTACACTTCGAGGAAACGATGAGATAATCACCTTTGTGATTGATCAAAGCCAAAAGGAAGCTGATTGCAATAACATCTCCACCACCACTGAGGAAGATGAAGAAGCCACCGAGATCGAATGGGAGCGAGAAAATAGGATGGCAAAATTGCCAATTACACCATCCTCTTCCAAGCTCACCACTGTTATTCATGATCGGATGGTCTACATGATCGATGCAAGGGGGCGGCGAGTCTGGACCCGACCTCCTTGGTGAAGGATCCCTATCGTCGAGCCACGACAATAACTAAGGCACTGCATGGGAGGTAACCCATTGTTACTTGCTTTATTTCAATTTGTTTCTCTAATTTTCGTGTGTTGTTTATTTTGAAAAAAAAAATCGGAGCTCTGTTTCGATCGACACACAGGGTGTCGATCGACATAGAGGCGGATCGACAGAGCACTTCGAGCCAGCCCTTGGGTCGACAAGAAGGCTCTGTGTCGATCGACAGGGCCCCTATCGATCGACACAAGCCCTGTCGATCGACACAGAGTGCCAGCAGCCACCAGATTCTGTCTTTCGCATTTTGCAGCCTCCGGTGGATAAAAAGTCGATGTCTGAGATCGACAGTCAGGTACCGTTCTTCTTCTTGTCTGATTTTCAAACTTTTTCTTACTCTCCGAGTTTGAAATAAGTTTGGGGGGATGTGGACAAGAAGTTGAACTTTTATCCCTTATCTTTATTTGTTTTCCTGTTTTATTTGCTTTTACTTGCTTTATTTGGTTTGTTTAAATTTTTGCAAATAAAAAAAAATATAGATATTATATGAGAAAAATCTTTAAGTAATTGAACCCTCTATCATTATATGCAATGTTTGTAATTGATCTTTGATTAGTTGAATTGATTTCAATTGTGGTTGATTTGTTAGCCAAATTATCCCCAACACTGTCCCTTGTAATATTTTTATCCCTAGATTAGCCCCTTTGAGCCTGTTGTTTTTCTTTCTTGGTCTATGAGATAAGGAAACATTGTAGTTCTATCTTGTCTATGAGAGTGTACTATGAGAAAGGTGATGTGTATCCTGTCTATAGGATTTGGGTGAAATAAGGATAATTTTTATAAGTGGATGAGAAATTCTTAAAGTGGTTTACAAAAGAAGGTTGGGCTCTAGGAAAAAAAAAAATATTTGTGTCCTTATAAGCTCAAATCATTAAATAAATTTCTAAAAGCATAAAAGGACTAGAAAAAAATTGAGCCTTGATTTGTGTTGAAATTTTTAGGAGAATGGTGGATGATGAGAAGATAGTGGTTGGATTTGTTGAGAGTAGCTAACTCAATTGGTTTAGTCACTTGACCATATTTCCCTACCTTTCACAAAAAGCCTACATTACAATTTACAACCTTATCAAAAGTCCTTTTTGATTCTTGAATTGTGTGCATAAATAAGCAGTGGAGATTTTAGAACTCTTGCAAGCCTATGGTAGAAATTTCTTCATACATGTTGTGAGTGCTTTCATTTGAAACCTAAACACTTGTGTGATGAGCGATACACTTTCCCGTGAGTCTTCCGAAGTTGATGAATATCTTACCTCTTTCAATTGCTTGTGTGATGTGGATTGATGAACCTTGATTGTGATGAATCTTGTGAGGCATTGCACTTTCAACTGCTTGAGATTTCTTTCTTCTTTTCTTCGATTGAGGACAATCTAATATTCAAGTTTGGGGGGTTTGATAAGCTCATAATTATACTCACTTATCTATATTTTTCTCCATTATTTCAAGTGCTTTATGTTATGTTTTTACTTATTTCTGTGCATGAGTCTATTTTGGAGGGTGTTATGCCTTTGATGGGTGATTTTTGCAGGTTTTAGGCCAAATTCATTGGAAATCCGTACCGAAAGCAGATGATGTTCAAAGGAACAGTCACGACTTCTTCCACAGATGGAATCTGAGCTAATGGAGCACATGGATGGAAAGATCTTTGAGTTAGCTTTCCAACGCAACTAGAATCGGGTCAATCGGAGTTCAGGAGAGGAAGTTATGGCCAAAACTGTGAGACTGCGCAGTCAGATGTTTCTGTGTCGAGAGACAGGATTTGAGTCGACCGAAACAGAGGTCAAAGCATTCCTGTCGATCGAAATCCTGCCTGTCGATCGACAAAGATGTCCGAGAAGGCTATTTTTGGCCTGTTTTGGCAGTTTTTGCTATATTTTCCCAATACTCAAATTAGGTCTTTTTTCCCCTCTATAAATAAGAACTCAACTGCACGAAAATTGTACATCTTTTATGCCTTATTGCACTTAGAATAATTGAGCTTTTGGAGTTTTTACAAGACATTCAAGGTTCCTCTTTATTTGTAAGTTCTTTAATAATATGTTTGCTTTAATTCTAGTCATGTTTTGTGGCTAGAACCCTAAACAGGTTCTAGGGTTATGATTTCTTTTCTGATGCATGTTTAATTGATATCAACTCTTCAAGCATGGATTAATTCTCTGATTTAATTTTATAATCTAGATTAAAAGAAGGACCGAGAGGTGAATTGAGATCTAGGTTTAAAGTTAATAATTGATGGATCGAGAGATGAAAATTATTAATAGGAAGAGAGAATTAATTGTGTTTGTTTTCTGTCTCAAAAGGAAGAAACCTACATAGGAATAATTAGATAATTATGAGATTAATTAATTTGGTGTTCTTGAGACCGAGAGGAGATAGTCACTAATTAATAATCTAGGATTTAATTGCCTGACCAAGGAATTTAATCCACAAAAATCTATGTTTTCCCCATTGCTGAGTTGATTGATATTTACATGTTGATGATTAGGATATCTGCCCTAGGATCTGTGTTTCTCTTTATTGTTTCCAAAACTCTTTACTTTCTTGCAATTGTTATTTTCAAATTCACCAACAAAAACTCTTCTAAATATTGGTTAACTCAAACAGAGAATTGATAAACTGTGTCCAGTACATGAGATAATTTCGTCGCACTATCCCTGTGGGTTCGACATTCCTTTGGGTCTATAAATTTATTTGCTGCTGTATTCTACTGTTCGATCAGTGTGTTGCTCTCCCTTTATTGATCGAATTCCCCAAGGTGTTGGGAATTTGATCAGTTGATGAAAGGAAGATGGCACTGCTTGAAGTTCATGCATCCATGGTCGTCCCAATATTAGCATTATAACAGGAGTCCGCATCAACCACCTGGAAACGAGTTGAGAGGTTTATGCCTTCTGAATATACAGGTAAGTACAACTCTCCTATAGGTATCAATTGTTCTCCATTGAAACCTACGAGCTGACTCGAGCTCGGACTTAAGTTTTTCTCTGGAATTCCCATTCCTTTAAATGCTTTAAGGAATATTAAGTTTGAAGAAGCTCCACTGTCTATGAGAATTCTCTTTATTCTGCAATTAGCAATTAATAGTTCGATTACCAAGGCATCATCATGTGGGTGTCGAACCCCTTCTGAATCCGATGGCCCAAATGTGATTTCTTCGGCTGATAGCCAAGAGGGACGCACCAAATTCATACTCCTCGCCTCTCGTCTGTAGCGCTTGTAAGCATTTCGTGAACTCCCCACCATAGGTTTTCCTCCAGATATCATGTGGATTGTTTTTTCTACTCGTGGTTCGTTCGGCAATGGTACGCGATTTGCTCCAGTTGTCGTTTCTTTCCTTTCTCGAATTGGTTTCCCTTTGTTCCTTCTCCATGTATTGTTCCTTTGTTCACCTTTTAAATGCTTTAAATATCCATGATCGAGAAGCCTCTGGATTTCCCTTAGAAAATCTCTGTATTCAATGGTTCTGTGACCGTAGCCTTGATGGAACGCACAATAATTCTCTGGGATTTTCTGTCCAATGTTGGCTAACGACTTGGTCGGCCATCGGACTTGACCTCTCAAGGCCATCATCTCTTGAATTACCACCATTGGGTTCGTATTCATGTCAAAATGTTTTATTGCACTCCCCGGTGTGTTTTGTGCTCCTGTAATTTTTCGGTCGGTCCGATTTGGGTATGGCGCAAATATGTTCTTTCCTGACATCGCATCTTGCCTCGATACAAATCGCCCCTTATCCCCCCGTCTAAAATTCTCTTGTTCAATTTCTTTCCAAATTTGTATGTCTGCTCTCGCCATCATCTCGGCATATGTAGCACATGGGTATTTTACTAGCTTCCAGAATAGGCTCGAACCACGGATTAACCCTTTCTTAAAAGCCGATATGGCAGTTTCTTCCAAGCAGTTTGGAATCGCAACTTTCACTTCATTGAATCGCTTGATGTAACTTTGTAGCGATTCGCCATCCTTTTGCACGATTTGGTACAAGTCATCCGATCGCCTCGGCATTCTCCTGCTGCTCAAAAATTGAGAGCAAAACTGCTTATGAAGCTCAGTGAATGACTCGATGCTTCCTACTTTAAGGTGCATGAACCATAGCATTGCCGCCCCTTCGAGACACGCACCAAAGCTCCTGCACATGCATGCCTCTCGTACCGCTTTTGGCATTGTTGTGGTTTGCATCTTGAATTTGTACAGTGTTATAAACTCATCCGGGTCGGTGGTCCCATCGTACGCCTTGATTGCAGGAGTCACGAATTTGTCTGGAATTAACGCGTTTGCCAATCGACCCACAAATGGCGAATCGTCGTAATCACCTGATACGTCGTTTGCAACGGTACTCAATAGGCCAGGTACAGCAGCTAGAGCCTTAGTCAGCTCCTCTACCTTTGATTCGAGATTCCTTACCCTTTCACCCTGCTCATTCATCTTCCGATCTCGGCCTGTTGAATGGTGTGTGCTCTCAGAGTGAGTTTCGCGGTGTTCATCATCTGCATTTTCATATTTGAACTGTTCTTGGTACACGGCCAGTTGCTCCCTAAGCATTTCTGCATCCAAAGTAGCCCGCCAATTTTGTTCTCTCAGTTCCTCCATCTCCTCGCGCATTTGTTGCAGATGTTCCTCAAACACTCTTCGGTTCATCTCTGAATTCCCTTCACTTGTTGATTCAGTTCTCCCGGATCCAGATCTATCCATCACTGCTTCCTTCTTTCAATTCCCACAAACGGCGCCAATTGTTGTTACACGAATATTTTATTGAAAGAGTACTAAAGAAGATGGATCTGAATTCAGTTAGAATGCTTGAATAGTCAGCCAAAAAGCCCCTTTCTCATTAGTCTTTTCTCATATTTATACAAAAGCCATTTGCTGTTACATGGAAAGGACTTAATTAAAGGGTTGATTCGAGGATCTATCTTTGGAAGGTAGCAAAGATCAATCTTGAATCCCTTGATCTATGCTACTTGCCGATGTTATGTTTGGTAGCTGTAAATCCCTGCTCGAATTTGATTGTCGTTGACTTATTATGCGCCTCGAGGAAACATTCCTTCCATGATCGAGCGACTTGGTACTCTATTAAAGGGTGGCTCAATTTGGGGTATAACAATGTGATTACCCGATTTTTGTCTACTTGTGTTAGATAATATACGCCCAGCACACAATTGAACTAACTAGACAATACGAAAATTTGGATTAATAGATGTAGCTACGAGCCCGAAAATACTAACCCAAACAATTCGATGGAATTGAAATACAAGTAGAAAATATTCAATCTTGATAAATAAACCCGTAATCTCACTCAACTAGAAAGTATTTTTAGCAATCCATAAAAGAACAAGAAGCTCTTTTTACAGAATTGTTGTTAAGTGTACCAAAGATTGATCTCTAAAACTCCCACCCTAATCTATTTAAAAGATGCAAATGAAATCTTAAAGATATGAAAGTGAAACTGTCAATCAAATAATAATTAGGACGAGATAATGGAGTTTTAAGGTCGATCTTCTTGCCTGAATCACGATTTGATTGAATAAAAATGAGAAATCCATATTTAAAGCTGATCAGCGAAAGAAGTGTTGAGATAAGATGGAAAAATTACATATGTGTCAAAAAAATTAAAAGTGTAGACACAAAATAACTAAAAACTATAATTGTGGACACATATAGCCACTTTGAAAATGAGAAACACAAATTGCGGTGAGTCTTTTGAAATGGAGTTCAAAAAATAATAATTTAATCATTGTATAATATTATATTGAATAAAACTAATTTGTGTTTCAGAAACCCGAAGTGAGAATTTAAATATTTAGAAAATTCGAGAAGATTTTTAAACTAAATTCGGGTTTATGAAAACTGAAACTAGATTTTTAATATTTTAAAAGATGTTTGGATTTATGAAACCCGAAATAAAGTAAATATTAGAAAATAATATACTATAAAAATAAAATAATGATGAAGAATAACTAATTATATTTTTTACTTATTTTAAGAGAATTTATTTAGAATTATGCTATTAAATAATATTTAATTTATTAACATATATTAGTAATAACTAATTAATAAGATTAAGTATTGATCATGTCACGATAAAAGATCGAAAAAGTCTTTGAAGAACACTCCTCCACATGAAAATGATGAGCAGCATCCTTCGCAAGACGATGATGAGCAGCTACATCATTCACCTTCGCCCTAACAATCGCCTCTATCCCATCAATCTCATATGCACGATCCTCAGTCTCCCTTCAGCTTCAAGCCTTCACTACTCATGACCAGAGTATGTCTATTGTGACAGATATCTATATATCTTAAGTTTTGTTTAAATATATATGCTCTCTTCTTGCCATATATCATATAAATCATCCCGGTTTAAGTGAAATAATTCAGTTTTGATGGTTCATTTATAATACAAAATGCTTAAATCTCTTATTAGATCTATTATGATATTTTCTCATTAATATTATTGGTTTTAGGAGATCAAGGTGATGGTCCTTCCCAATCAAGTAAATTATCTTATAATTCAACTATAACTCATACTTATACTTATATTTCAATATATTATCTTATGATTCAACATTAACTCATACATATGCTTATATTTCAAGTATTTATCTTATAAATTCAACTATAACTCATACTTATACTTATATTTCAAGTAATTATCTTATAATTCAACTATAACTCATACTTATACATATATTTCAGTACATTATCTTATAATTCAACATTAACTCATATTCAATGCTTATATTTCAAGTAATTAGCTTATAATTCAACTATAACTCATACTTATATTTCAAGTAATTATCTTATAATTCAACTATAACTCATTCTTATATTTCAATACATTATCTTATAATTCAACATTAACTCATACTTATGCTTGTATTTCAATTAATTATCTTATAATTCAACATTAACTCATACTTATGCTTATATTTCAAGTAATTATCTTATAATTCAACTATCGATCAAGGTGATACCAAACCTGTTTAAACAAAAATTGGACAACAAACTGTTCAAACAAAAATATCACAATTCTAAATCCATCTCAACAACAATATTACAATTTATAAATTCATATTACAACAATCTCAACAATACTTCAAGGGTCAGTATATGAGGAATCTGGGCCTCTTTTCTGAAACAATGATGAAAACTTTAATCATTTACCCTTTCCTTTAGTAGGGCTGCGCGATGGAACAAGAGGTTGATTTGCTACAAATGCAACAAAAATTTTTGAATCAATAAAAAACAATATAACAATAAAATTATAAATATGTGGCCTCGTCAACAAACTGATGGATCAAGGTGTTTCAAACGGGCATAATCTTCAACAAAACTGACCTCTTCTAATTACATAGTATAAGAGCAAGTGACAGTATAATCAGAAAACTCGATAATCAAATAGGAAAATGCTAGTTGCCTCCAAGAAATGAATATTTTTGGATAAAAGGCATAAATCATTTCCAATTAATACCATTATGCAATCTTGTCAATGCTGAGAATATAACTTTCCTATGCAATGATTTCTTTAAATGAATATTTTAACTTATCTACTATTCCTTATTTGTTTTGCATCTGCTAAACTTAGCAATCGATATAGCTAGTCAAATATTCAAAATGATAAATCATCACTACTTACAAGTACGATAACAACATAAAATAAGAATAAAAAGAATTTTTGGGTACATATCAAACCAGAATTGGAAGATCAACTACAATTCAACTTGCGATTCAAGATCTTTAATTATGGCTTTAGGTTAGTGCTTCCGTGTTTATGAATTCTCAGTTTATTATCATAGAGTTATAATTGGGGTATTGATCTGGATTAATTTAAACCCTAATTATTGAATATTTAATTTCTAACACATGAAGCTTTCTGAAACGTATTGAAATTTTATATATCCAGTACAGTACACTATGGATTTTGAAATAAGTGTGCACGTCTGCACGAGTACACTTCCTGAAGTCAAAATTTTATTTTCGATATTAATGATATATATATATATATAATTTCAATAAAGTATCGATTTAAATCACTAACCATGTCCGAAACTTTATGAAACTTATGGAAAATTTAAATCAATGATCAATCTTGTCTAAAACGTGGTGAATTAACTTTTTATGTCGAGTACACTATGGATTTTGAAAATTGTCGTATATATAAGTGCGCACGATATTCAATTAGTTTCACTTCAGATCCCTTAGATTATTTGATAACTAGAATATAAAAGTCATAAAAAATTTATAAACTTGTTATTTCGAGTACACTTCCTAAAGAGATGGTTGTTACCCGTTTGCAAAACCTAGCCGGTGAAACTTTTGTTCCTAATTATATTAAAAATTTCAATCAATAATAGTATATTTTTACATAAAGTTTACGTAAAATTTATATTTCAAATATGTTTGGTGCGGTGTAAATAATTTATATTTATATTGCCTCAACCCGCCGGAGCCACGATGAAGCACCCTTGTCTTCTGCTTTAATGCAATCTCCAACAAAACCGCAACTAAATATGGAAACATATAGTTGCATTAATTAGTCATTAATTAAAGTATTTAATTCATTAATTAGTTCACTTATTGATTTTAACTATTACTATTTTTACTTAATCATTTATTCAATTTACAAAAATCAATTAAGATATAATTAGGAAACAATTATTTCCATTTAATAGTCATTATTGGAGGAATTGAATTTGGAATATTTGAATTTTATATTATATCATATTTGACCTACCATTTAAAAATATTTGAATTATATAATTTAATTTAGTTTAATAAGTTTATTAAATATATAAATCTTACAAAATATATTATCAAATATCGAAAGTTTAAGATAAGATTATTCACAAAATAGAGTATAAAATCGAATCACAAATAATATCATCCAGACTGCATAGATCCAGATTCTATTTTCCATAACATGTATATAAATATTATTAAAATAGGTATAATAGAGTTGTCATTAGATTTTAATCGTGTACTTCAAATATATTTCACATTTAATTATATTCAATTATTAATGGAAAACAAAATAATTCAAGATGTTGTATTTGAATGGTTTATGCTTAGATTTATAATAGATATAATAATTTTCTAATCTCTTTTTAAATAAACTATTATGGGAAAACTATGAAAAATCCCCTAAACTATTGGTCGATTATGAAAAAAACCCTATTGTTTCTCATTCCTTGAATTATACCTAATGTTTCATTTTGTCAATTAAAAATACCCTAAACTATAAAAAATGCCCCAATATTTCTCTTTATCACTGAATTATACCCTAATATTTAGGGATGTCAATCGGGCTAACCCGTCGGATTTCGGGTCAGCCCTATCGGGCCGCAGTTTAATTGGTCCGTGTCAAATCGGGCTGAAATTTTTTCGGGCTAAAAAATGTTGACCATAACCCTAACCCGTCGATTTTCGGGCTAGCCCGTCGGGCCAATTAATTTATTAATTATTTTTTTATTTTTAATATCTTTTCACTCTTTTAATATTTTAAATAATAAAAAATAAACAAAATATTACTTTTCTCTTATAAAAAATACAAAACACATCACAAACTCTTATATAATGATTAATTTAACTCTTAAAAATATATTATTTTTAATTTTAGCAATATTTAAATATATTTTAAATTCATAAGAAAATAAACTTAACTATTTATTGAATACTATTTGAAATAAATACAATTATATAACTTAAAATTTAATTAATATATATGATCTTAAATATCAAAAGTAGATTTTAGTACTATAATTATGATAGATGTACTAATAAAAAAGTAACCGGATTAATCGGGCCAACCCATCGGGTTTCGGGCTTCGGGTTATTCGGTCTCGGGCTAATTTTTTTCGGGCTAAAATATTTTTACCATATCCTGTATTTTAGCACGGTCTAACCCGCGGGTTTCGGGCTAAATTGACATCCCTACTAATATTTGATTTTATCTATTAAAAATACCCTCAATCGTTAATGATGTTAAAATTTTTATGAATCGTAAATTAAATAATATGTGACATTTCCATTTCTTTGGTATATATGTGGCATATACTGTATTAAAATTTTAACACCGTTAGCGACCTAGGGTATTTTTAATTGACAGAATCAAACATTAGGGTATAATTCAATGATATTAGAAACTTTAGGATATATTTCATAGTAAATGGTATTTTTAGTAGGCAAAATGAAACGTTAGGGTATAATTCAAGGAAAAGCAAACATTAGGGTATTTTTCATAGTTGACCAATACTATAGGATATTTTCCATAGTTCTCCCAAACTATTATATATGCATGTTTATATATTAAGGTATCAATCATAGTAAAAATCAATTAGGAGATTTTTCTATTAAATAAGGAATAAATCTACACTACACCAATGTATTTTTCCCCCTAATCAAACTTTTCAATAATAATAAAAAAAATATAGAAAGTAAATAAAACAATTAATATGAGAATAAGTATTATGGATAGGATTTAATAAACAAGACAAGAAATCCGCACACATCTAATTGTGATAATTTTATATTTATATTTGGCAACCCAAAAAAAATCAATATTGATTGGCTAATATTATGATAATAGTTGATTATCAAAATAAACACAATCCTCAAATTATGGCTTAAAATACTCAAATTTTGGACCAAAATTTTTTTTTGGCATTATAAATATGAGTCCTGTATTTACAATTTCATTAGCCCTTGCGTTTCCTCTCAAATCAAAAATCCAATTTTGCTCATAATTTTTTAAGTTTAATTTAGTTTAGTTTTTTTTGTTATAATTGTAGATCATATATGAATCGAGTATTTGTATGGAGGGAGAAAAAAATAAATAAAAAGAATTTATATTTGCTTGATGTCTTTACATTTAAATGGGCGATCAATACCAATTGTAATTTGCATTTTATGATTATCATATCTTAATTTTTTTTATTATAAAGAAAAGCTTTTGTTATATAATTCTTGAGAGTTTAGTTATTCTCTTTCGCTTTTTAGTTGTTTTTACAGTTTTCTTATATAGATGTTACAATTAAATTTATTTCACGATTCTCTTGCAAAAAACAAAAGTAGATATAGATATTGAAACTTTAGTTAGTAGAAGATAATTTTCAATAGAAATTAATCTTCCAGAAAATTGAAGAAGGAAATTAAAGGAGATTGGAGATTGTTAAAATGAAATTTTGTTGAATTATAATATAATTCTCGAATTTGAATAAATTAGTGGGCAAGGAAGTGTTAGGAATCAATAAACACTATTAGAAATTAAGTCTTTCCCAACAGTGTTAAATGTTGTTAATTAAAGGCTATGCTGACACATATAACTATCCCAACAGTCACATATCATGTTGTCCCAAAAGGTTTCATAATAGGATGAGGTCTTATAATGACAGTTAAAGTGTCATTATAACCCAACCATTTCCAACAGGCATACGTGTTAGGATAATGCATCTCAAATAACAAAATTTGATGAGAGCACAAATAATTAAATTCACAAGTTTATCTATTGGGAGCGTTACATAATTAAAATTGGTGAGTGCTTAATATCAATTTTCAATTCCCATAATTTCAATTGACGATAATGTAAAGTATTTATTAGGGTTATATCATGTTTAATATTTTATAGTAAGTTTATAAGAAGTCTTACATAATAATCAAACATATAGGAATGAATTTGTTAATGTGTTACATCTTTGAAAAGATCCATGAGTACTTATTATAGTTACAATTTTTGTAGGTTAATATTATTCTTTATTATTTTTCGTTTTAGTATTAATAAAGTAGAATCGGAGTGATTTTGAATAAGAAAGTAATATCTCACACATAAGTCATGATTTTATTAATATTATGTAAATGAGTGTTGGTGTATGAAAAAAGTAGAATTAGGTATTGTAGATTGGTTTATATTTTTATTACAAAACTTCACATTAATTTTAGAAAAATACTCAAATGAAAGAGTCGAAATTTGGAATACCCATATCAATAAAACACATAACAAAAATATCCCTTCTAATGATTGTTTAAATTGTACTTTTTTCTGAATTCAATGATTGTTTAACTTATTTTGATTTAGTTTTGTAGTAAAATGTTGCAAAATTCCGGAATAAAAATTTCCCGACGCATCCCGACTAAATTTCCTACCCCAAAAAACACAAAATTAAATTTTAAATTATTCAATATTTTCAAAAATCAAGTCAGGAAGATTACCGGGTCATGAACCGGTTCTTGACCCGTATATTGACCATATACAGACCCATTAACTGATCCATTTCATGACCCGAATCATGACCGTATGCATTTTTGTATCCTGACCCGAATAAGCTCGATCCCGACCAAGTTTACCCTTTCCCAACCCGATTCATGGCCCACTTCCCGACCCAACTCAAGATCCTTTATATTTTACCATATTCACCCGATTCGGATCGATCATGACCCAGTCCACCCGTTTCTCGACCCATTTCCTGACCCATATCCCGACCCAGTACGATTTTTACCCTATTTTGTTGAGTATTCAGACGCAGAACAGTCAAAACACGAAATCTGGTCCCCCCCTTCAGCGTCGCCGTCAAAACTGCTACTATTTGAGTGGTCGAGAAGGTCGGGAAACAATAATGGAGGAGGTGCCGGCACAGGTATGTGAATTTTTTTTACTTTCAACCGTCAATTTTTTGAGTTCTAATGTTCAAATGCTTTAATTTCCTCTTGCATTTTATTTTTTTAATTTGTTCGAATATTTCTTGTTTAATTCATTGTTGTATAATTTGAAATTATTTAGGATGTTTTGATTAACATATGTTTAATTTTAATTAATTTATTTGATTTTTTGTTTGATTATTGATTAAATTTTTTATTTTGTGGGTATGGATACGTGAAATATTGTGGTAAGGATAAGTGAGATTTTGATAAACATATGTCTAAAATTTTAATTATGTGATATTTGTTTATTTAATTTAGTTGCTATGGATACCTATGTGAGATATAGTTTATTATGTTATGATTGTATTTTTAGATTTTAGTATAATTTGTGCAGGTTCAATGGGTTAGATATTGCTTACGTGGTACAACTACTAAGGTGAATTTATGCACCAAAGTGTCCACATTGGATATCATTAAGACTACATTAGAAAAATTAGGGCGTGAGGTTTTAGTTGATAATTTTAGGAATGGGCCGTTTGGTAATCTTCTATATTGGGCAAAAAATGGTACCAGTGCATCGCAACCATTGGTGGAACTTTTAAGCTACCAAATTAGGAGTAATGACCAAAATACTTTATCGTTTCTTATTGGTGGGCAGTGTATCTATTTTGGTCCTGGTGAGGCTGCTCTAGTCACTGATTTTCTATTCGGAGACACTGATTTTGATCCATGTGCTCCTTGTGATCCTTCTGAGACCTCAGTATTTAAGAGAGTTTGTCGTGGTAAATCTGTTATATCTAAGGAGTTGTTAGGAATATTTAAGAGTGCAGATGTAGAGAACACTGACCATGAGTTGTATTTGAGAGTAGCTAATATATTAGCTTTGGTGTATTTTGTCTTAGGCTATTCAGAGAAACATATTGAAAATCGGGTTTATGTTTTAGTAGATGATTGGGGGAAATGGAACTCTATTCCGTGGGGGGCATACGCTTTAAAGTCGTTATACTACTATTTAAACCTTGCCCCCACTTCTAGTGATGCACTTGGACCTACATTGAGTTTGGGCGGTCCCATTTGGATATTACAGGTATAATTAAATTTTTTTTATTGAATTTGTTAATATTATTTATTATATGATCATTTTCTAAACATTTAAATGATTATGAAGATTTGGGCATATGAGGTCATTCCGGTGCTAGGTGGTGCTTGTGCTATTTTGAAACACCCCACCTATCTTCCTCGCTTTATAAAATGGAAGTTTACTAGGCCCGCTGCAGTGAATTGGGAGACATTTTTTGCTCAAGAACAGGTATGTTATTTGTATATTTGTAATCACCATATCATTTTATTAACAGTATTTTGTACTGCAGATAGAAGCTTCTCGTAACTTAATCCCTGGAATAGTGGAGCAATCTATGGCATACTACACTACCTCCCAAACGCTGAGGGCATTATCTGTTAATTATCGTTATCCTGAAAACCTGATACGTTCTTTGAGGATAGAGGATGAGGGACATGAGGATGAGCATCGGGAGGAGCATCCGGAGGGGCATACTGATGGTGATGCTACGGGGCATGATATACCAGAGTCTTCTTCACGTAGGCGCGTTCGTCGGAGGGAGCAAAGATCTTCTTCTAGTGGGGATTCTCATGAGACATCTAGATCGCGCAGGCTTGTTGATAGGATCCGTGGCATAGTGAATGAGGTAGTCTCAGAGAGAGTTATCCCTCATTTTACCCGACTGGTGGCTGAGCAGACGCAGCAGTTGACCCGAGTGGTGACTGATTTATTTCGGTCAGGATGATGTGCCCATTGTACAGATGCTGAGGGCTTTAGACGCAGCACCTCCCACCACTCCGAGCACAGACCTAGCACCTCCCGCCACTCCGAGCACAGATGCAGCACCTCCCGCCAGTCGGAGCAGAGATAGAGCCCCTCCCGACATTCCCCTCTCGGTATTCTGAGCACAGACGGAGTGCATCCTGCCAGTCAGAGCCTAGACAGAGCCCCTCTCGGCATTCTGAGCACAGACGGAGTGCATCCCACCAGTCGGAGCATATACACAGCCCCTCTCGGCATTCTGAGCACAGACTGAGCACCTCGTACCACTTAGAGGAGATACGTAGCTCGTCACCCCAGCATCTTGAGCATTCCGTGCATTCCCAGGATTCTGATCAGACTTTGGTTTATGTTGGAGAGTTAGGGGGACCGAGTGCTAGCCAGTCTGTGTCGCAGTTTGGTCAGGCCGCTCCCACTGAGGAGGTTTAGTTTCTTTTTTTCTTAGTATGATTATGCTATAATGTATAGAGCAATCTATGTGTTTCTAAGTTTTTATTGATTTTTTTGTAGGTTGATGATGGTCGTCCTGAAGGGGTCACCTTTGAGTTATATGAAAATTACATTGAGTTCAGGACTGCAGGACCCGGTCACTTCCGTACTTCTCAGGTAGAGGAGGCCAAATTTACTCAAGAGTTTTTCAATCAACTTGAAGACCCAAGTAAGGATTTGGCTCCGGATTTTGTTGATTGGTGGACTATGGTCATGCAGTTTCGGATGAATCAACAACAATCCTCTAAAATTCGGATAGTTCGTAGAAAGTTTTTTTTAAGTCTTACTTTCACCTCATTTAATATTTAATTTTTACTTTGTGTAAATATAAAATTGTTTGTTTGTTAGGATCTAATGCAGAATAATTATTGGGCTGTAAAAGAAGGACGTGTGTCCGAGGCACTGTTGAAATTCATTGAGGGAAGTGACGCTGACACGTCTAAGGATTGGTATGATGCTGATACGGTAAGCAATTATGATATTATATAATTTTAGTTTAACTCTTTTTATTTTTTTTGTAGTTTCTTATACCTTGCAACTTTCTTGGGCATTGGCACGCAGTTCAGATACATCTTCCATCGTGGACAGTGGATGTGTATGATCCTTACTGTCAGCGAACCACTGATGAGCAAAAGGAAATGAGAGTCGAGATCTTACGAAAGATGACCAATAACTTCAGATTGTATTTGACCACAGGTAAATAGTAAATATTGGTCGAAAAACACACTAGGTTTGCAAGATATTCATACACGACGTATGACATATTCATGGTGTGCAAAGTTCTATGTTGTGGTTTCACGACGCGAAGCTTTTTATACATGTGTCATGATGGATATGTTTTTTTCTGGCCGCCCGACCCGACAATGGATTGAGAAACCCGAGAACATTGAGACATATCGCTCATTCATGTTTTGTATGTTATTTAATTTTTCATATTGAGATATTTGTCATCGATTTAGAAATATTTGAATGACTAATGGATATTTGTTTGGTTTTGTTTTTTGTTTGTTTTTTTGTTAGGTTTTGTAATTTTTGTGAATGAATGGGTTTCGAATGAATGAATGAATTTTTTTCGAATGAATGAATTTTCGAATGACTAATGAATTTTTAGATATTTGTAATTTTTTTGAATGAATGAATTTTTTTGTTTGATTTTTTTATTATTATTATGGTCGGAAAATGGGTCATGAAACGGGTCGGGATCGAGCATGACCCATTTCCCTACCCAAAAATCTAATTAAACTGGAAACGGGTCGGGATCCCTTCATGACCCATTTCCGTTCATGACCCATTTCCCTACCCATTTCCCAACCCATTTCCGTTCATGGCCCATTTCCCTACCCATCCCTACCCATTTCCTACACATTTTTTACCCGATCAAACATGATACAATCAAGAAAAACAATACAATTTATAAAACATAAATAAAATAAAATTAAAAATACAACTTACGATCCATAAGTAATACAACAATACATAAATAATACAAAATTCAATTAAGTTTAGGGCACTCTATCAAGACAATTGCGCTTCGTATGTGATTTAGATCTACAGATACTGCATCTTTTAGGAGCGCGTTGTCTACTACTAGATGATTGTGAGTGCTCTGCACCGGATGGACGTCGACTATGTTTTGGGCGAACAGCTTGACGTGTTATATTTGGGGGTAATACTATGATTGATGAAGCCTCAGATGAAACCACCCACTCATTTTGAGGTGGAAGAGAATTCACGGTTCCACCATATATCTCTCTCCAACTGCTCGTCTTATAGTAACCATTAATATAGTCGTAGAAATTCTCCCCCTTATACCTGTCAATTAAAATCAACTTATTGAAATTAAATACATTAAAATAAAAAACATAAATCAAATTAATTCATACCAAATCGCAGCTAATGCATGAGAGCAAGACACAAGGTCTAGTTGGAATTCACGGCATTCACACGTCCACACTGAAAGGTCGACCTTCCAAGTTCGCTCACCATCAGTGATCTTAAATTCATTGCCAGAGATTGGGCCGACTGTGTATGTCTTAGCAACCTCTACCAATGGAGCAATTTTCTGGACAGCCTCCTCAGTCAACTCATCATCTCGCCCTTGTGCCTTAACTCGTCTTTGATCGAACCATTGTTCGATAATTCCACGATAAGTGTCAATTATCGAGCACACATGCAATCGTCGAGCTTCCAACAACCTTGCATTGAAAACCTCAGTTGCATTTGAAGTCAAAAAACTGTATCGACGAACTGGACACTTGCACCTTGACCACCGTTCAGGTCCTACTGACACCAGCTTCTCGTACGCAGCAGGTTTTGATTGTAATATTTTATCCATAGCTTGTGTGAAGCTCGACAAATGATAAGCATAAGCAGCCCGATAGTACAACTTCACAACAGTCAGACCATAGCCCGTTAATTTATTTTGGAGATGGTAAAAACAGAGCCAGTGGTGTATCCGGGTATACTTCCCTCATCGCATTTGCAATGCTAATGTGTTGGTCAGATACGATCAATAACTGATCATTGCATCCAAAAGCCAACCTCAATCGAGTCATAAACAAGATCCATGTCTCATCATTCTCGATTAGACCAACACCAATAGCAAGTGGAAAGACATTTTCGTTGCCATCTTTGGTAACAACGACCAATAAGATGCCTTTGCTTCTTCCCTTTAAGTGCGTGGCATCAACAACAATAACCTGCCTTAATAAATTGCTCATGAAAGCACTTCTAGATACACCCAGGGCGACAAAACAATGTTTGAATGTTCCATCAGGTGCGAGATCCAGATCAGTAATCGTGCCTGGATTGTATTGACGAAGCACCTCAAGGTATTTAGGCAGTAGCTTAAATGAATCAGCTATTCTTCCATACAACAATGAAATTGCTGCATTTCGTGATCGTAGAGCAACCCCATAACTAGCTCGAATGCCAAATGATAGTTGCAGTTCGGCCATAATTCATTTCGGTTTAATTATATGCCCTTGCCGACGCATCTTTCGGGCAAAATAGGCTGCAACTACTTTCGAACGAATATTTCTGGCTCCAATGAAAGCAAGATTCAGACTGCAATTATGATTTGGTTGAAACTTATTGACAATCCAGCAACCATCTATGCACCTTGCACCTACACGAAATGTGCAACTCTCTTGTTGTTTGCAAATATAATCTACACGGATGCTATCCGAGCGCTTTACTTTAAACTCTTGACGGTGCTCCATGTGTCATAGCCCAACAGCAATAAATAGATCATCTTTTGTCCAGAACATGGCACCCTTACTCAATTCCTGATCCAATATGGCTGATACGTCTCTTACCACCTCAGCTGAATCAGTTGTATACAATGACATAACTGGGACTAACCAATTATTTAAATTACCTTGAATTTGAGAGCTTTCTGGTAGAGGATTGCTTGGCATAAGATTTGAAATGAAAGCACTCATGCCGCCGGCTGATCTAATCCATGCAGAAAACTCTGCAACTGTACAATTCATCCTGAAGTCTTCGTCACCGGACTCAGATGAGTCCTCATCAAGGTCGGCCTCCTCAGAGTCATCATGCTCCACCACACCGACTTCCTCATCGTCGGCCTCTTGGCTGTTGTCGGGCACTTCATTGTCTTCTGGAGGAGCTTCATAGTTCAAATCTGGGACATGTGAACCACCACTTCCGCCTTGAGAACCATATCAAAATACATGGAAGACCCAAATCGAGCAAGGTCTTCCGGAGTTGGACTGTAATGGGTATACCTCGGTGGACTGCTTGACGCCATGAACGGTCTGTACGGAGATGCCTCCCGATATGAACTCCCAACACCAGTATTCATTGTATTACTCATAATAATATAAATATTGGGCTCCAAATTAGGACTGCAGAGCCGGAGCAGCTCGACATCCGTCGTTAACAATGATCTAACAAATCTGTTGCTTCAAGTTTGAGTAATATAATAAAGATTATACTCACCGTGAATATATTCTGCATCGAAAATCGACTGAATGTTGGATCGTAATGCAAGTATAGAAAGATTGGTCATTGGTAAGTAAACCAATCTTTCTTGTCCACCGACATAGTTGCAAGATGCGTCGAATTGTCCATTATAGTGAACAAACACAGAACACCAATTCTCCATCTTCGTAAAATAATGAAATTTAGAGTTTAAGAAGTTTGAAGGAAGACTGAATAAAGCAAAGATTGAGAAATAACTGAAGTAAATTTTGGTTATTCGGTGATTTCAATTGAGCATGTAAGGCTGTAAATAAATTATTTCTACAATAATGATTTGATTGATCAATGCAGTGTATTGAATTCAGTCATATGTATTTCAATGCAGAGTAGTAATTTCAGTCATGTGAATTGCATTGTACGAGTAACATGCTATCACTCATTTAGTCAAAAAAGTAAATTTATTTGGCATGCATGATTCAGATTCTTACTCGTGATGTCTTTTATGACATTATGTACCGGGTAGGGAACTGGATCAAGATCACACGTTCATGACCCCTTCCTGACCCGACCCAATATAAACCTTAATTGTAAGTGGTAGGGAACTGGGTCAGGATCACACGATCATGACCCGATCCTGAACTGATCCTGACCCAATCCAGACCCTACCCAATTCTTGAACAATTTTTTAAGTGTGGTAGGGAAATGGGTCAGGAACACCATTTCATGACCCGATATTGAACCCTTCCTGACCCGATCCAAAACTACCCCAATTACTAAAACAATTATTTAAGTGTGGTAGGGAAATGGGTCAGGAACACCCCTTCATGACCCGATATTGAACCCTTCCTGACCCGATCCAGAACCTCCCTAATTACTAAAACAATTATTTATGTGTGGTAGGAAACTGGGTCATAATTGTTCCATCCTGACCCGACCCAGTCCGAATCCTGACCCAATTTTTTTAAAAATTAATTTGTTTAACTTATTTTAGTTTTAATACCGACCCACATTAAAAAAAATAAAATTTTGAATTAAATTTTTAACATAGCCCTTCATTTTAACATCATCACACCAATGATTGCATGATTTCATGTGCAAAAATCAGAAAAAGTACATATATTGTACTTTTGGGGTATTTAGAGTATATTTTCATAAAATGGGGTATTTTCATGATATAGATAATGAAAAGGGTTATTTTTAAATATTTCCACCAAATGAAATATGTTATTATTTATTTGTTAATATAATAAATGTTTGATGAAGTTTTGTGTATAATACAAAATCACGGAATGGTGTTCTTAAAATAAATAACTATATGCTAAAATAATATTCTGAAATAAATTTGGATTATATAGAATATTAATACATAGGAAAAATAATTTAGAATTATACCTTAAATAAATAACCCACATAAAAGACGCCAAATTTTGGAGAAATTATTTGTATAAATTGTTCATTGACTTTTAATTAATTAATTATTAAATAAAAATATTTTATAATTATGCACACGATAATAAAGTTGTAATTGCAATTAAAATGAAATTCACAGCTAAAAATTTTGATGTATTTTCGACACATGAATATATTATACATATGTTCTTTTCTGTTACATTGAAAATCTATTAAAATTTATAAAATTGAATTGGAGAATATTATTTCAACATTAAATAGATTATTTAAAAAATGTACAACCAATGAAGAGATGAGACAAACGAAGAAAATAGACTTACACTCTCATAAAAAGAAAGTTAAGAGAATAACGAAATGGATAATATGAATGTAACGCCCCCAACTGACATTCCCAATTTTGGGGCGCTACAGTCGTGGTCGATGGTTTTCAATCATTTTCATAAATTAAAACAACGGAAGACTTGTAAATAAATGATAAGGAAATTAAAGAACATACATTTGTTAAACATTTGTTTTCTCAAAACATTCAAAACAGGGAAGGAAAATGTATCAGGGAGCGGTGCAGCAGTGTGTGAAGCCTTGTAGTACGGATATATATCTGTCGCCAAGTCTCGGCCTTGTAGTACGGATATATATATTGTCATACAGACGCTCGCCCTTTATCCTAATAAACAAAATTAAAAATATTATATAGTATTATATACTAATTCATTGAAAACAAAATCATTAGACTTTATACTAAATTGCAGCTGTTGCATGAGCTCACGACATGAGATAGAGTTGAAACTCACGACAGTCACAAACACGAGTGCACAACATGAGATCGAGTCTTTATCAAGATCAACCTCCTCAACATCATCAGAACTAGGGATGTCAATTTAGCCCGAAATTGGTGGGTTGGCCCGAAACCGACGGGCTAAAATGCGGGTTAGGGTCAAAAATTCTCAAACCGAAATTTTTTTTAACCGACCGGGCTGGACCCGTTGGGTTCGCGGGCCAATCGGGCCGAACCGGTCGGGCCGCGGGCCAGCCCGTCGGTCCTAAGTTATTTAATACATATATATATTTTTTAGATTTTAATATTACCCCTATTTTTCACCCCTACACCCCCGCCCTATTTTTTCCCCAACCCCCCGCCCTATTTTTTTTCCTCTTCCCAACCCAGCCACAACTCTTCAATCTCTCAAGTTCCAGCCCGCACTGCCTTCCTCCCCTCCCCGACCGCCGCACTCTTCGCACCCTGCGCCGCCTCAATCACCCCGCGCTACTGCCCTCTCAGTCCCTGACCGCCACACTCTTCCCAAACGGCGCCATCTGCCACTCCTATCAGTTCCCACCCTGCGCCATTGCCCCCGAGTGCCCGACCGGCGCTGAGTTAGTGTGGTGGACTTGTAGCTGTACATGAATTAAAGTAGTTTTTATTGTTGAATCTTTTGTTATAATTTGTGTTTAGAATGTAAATATTTTCCTTTGATTTTTGTTATTATTTTTTCTTTTTCTTTTATATTTATTTGTAAATAATTGTGTCTTCTCTCATTTTGTAAAGAGGTGAGGTGATGCACATTGCATTTTAAGATTTTCTACTTTATGAAATTTTCTACTTGGTGACTGTTTCTTATTCCTAGATGTTGTGGGTGTCATAATTAGTTTTCAAATTCTACTTTTCAATTTCATTTTAAGATTTTCTGCTTTGAAGTGTGAAGCATAGAAAGGGTGTCACGACACATACATAACTTGTGCCATGGTTTCAAATTCCAAGTTTAATAGACTTATAAATTTTCTAACCCGACGGGTTGGCCCGAAAATTGGAGGGTTAGGGTTAGGGTCTGAAATTTTCAACCCGAAAAAAATCCAGCCCGATTGAACCCGGACCGAATAGCCCGCAACCCGATAGGGTTAGCCCGAAACCCGACGGGTTGGCCCGATTGACATCCCTAATCAGAACTCCACCACACCACCTTCCTTGTTTAAATCGGGAATACGTGAACTACCACTTGCACCTTCATAAGTTTGATAAAAAATCGAAGAATCAAACCTTTGAATGTTCTCCAGACATGGACTGAAATTAGCATGTGGCGGTGGACTCAATGAAGATATAAACGGTATGTAAGGAGATGACTCTCGCCGAAAACCCCCACCACTGGTATTGATTATATTATTAAAAACAACATAAATATTGGGCTCCGAATAAAGACTGCGAAGTCACTGCAAATCAACATCCGTCACCAACAATGATCTTTCAATTCTTTCACTTCGACTTTGGGATGTATAATACATATTATTCTTACCTTGAATATTTTTTGTATCGAAAATCAACTGGATGTTTCTTCTTAATACATGTATGGAGATATTGGTTGTTGGTATGTAAACTAACCTTTCTTGTCAACCAATGTAGTTGAATGATTCATCCAATTGCCCATTATAGTGAACAAATACAGTGCACCAGTTCTCCATTTTAAAAAAGACAAGAAATAAGATATAGTGAATATGAGGAAGATGGAGAGTCGGAGGAATGAAGATATAGTGAATGTCTATTCTACTTTGTATATTAATTCGATTATATAAAGTAACCAATCTCAATTATTTTCATGACTTGATAGGATTGATCAATACAGTAAAGGTCGCCCACTCATCTGCATTTCAGTGTACAAGTAATTTGCATTCACTCATCCAGTCAAAAAGTATGTCGATTGCCATGCATGTACTCCTGTCAGTATACTTTAATTTTGTTTACGAATTATACTTTTTAGAATATATAGCAAATATTGATTGTTTAGTACATTAAATTTAACACGAACGGTGATAGTAATTTAGACTGTCATTTTTGTGTGAGCCAATAATATTTCTCGCTTTGGTATAATTCATAAACGAAATTAAAGATTAGGTATTTTTAACTAATAATAATACATTAGGGTATTTTGCCAAAATATTAATAGATCATGGTATAATTCATAAATAAAAGTAAAGATTAGGGTATTTTTAACTTATGAAAATAGATTGGGGTATTTTTCCAAAAGCGTCAATAGTTTGGTATATTTTCACCTATTTACCCTAAAACAAATCCCTATGTAAAAAAGTACTTTTGTGTATTTTTGTAATGAATTACTCCCTCCGTCCCATTTATTTGGTCCTGTTTTAACTTGCACGAATGTCAAAACTCATTTATGAATACATTAAATATTTGAACAAAATTTCTGAATTACCCTTATTTAGCAATAACTATTAATAATAACTCTATTAATTATGTTTAATTTATAAGGGTAAATTTGTAAACACATGCAAAAAATAATACTAAATTTAGATAATGGACCATATAAATAGGAACCCCAAAAAGGAAATATGGACCAAATAATCGGGACGGAGGGAGTATAAAATATGGATAATTTTACAATGAGTTATAACAAAATGGGTATTTCAAAATATTTTCACTATTTTAAACATATTTTATATATAAAAAGTTATTTTAGCTTCAACTAAGGTTCGATTAATTTCGTGAACTTTAGAGTATTCGATAAAAAGTTTGACTCGATATTAAACGAATTAAATTTAAATATAACACTATTCAGTTTGATTATATCCAAACATGTACATAAACAATGACATACAAATAACTTTACCGTCAAATAATTTGCATAAAAATATTCGGGGATGGAATGAATAAGCTTGAAATACTTGTACAATATCTCCAGTATTTATTTATTTTTTTAGTAAAAGAAGGATAAGAAATGAATATGCTTGAAATTGGAGGGGCAAATCAATGAAAAATGAAAATGTGAAATATCTCGCGGGAGACGGAAAAACCGCCACGTCAGCTATCCGCGCTTATTCCCAACAAACAATCGCAGCCGTCCATAAAAATCAAAATCCAACCGCTAGCGCTGCAATCATACTCCGTCCCGCCATTTTCATATCGTAGAACTCTCGCTATAAATCACTACCAACAATCAACAATTCGTCATCCACAGTTCAAATCTCAATCCATCCCAAAAATTCTGTTTCCCCAATTTCGCCGAAACAAAGCCCTAGAAAATGGCGCGCACGAAGCAGACTGCCCGCAAGTCCACCGGCGGCAAGGCGCCGCGGAAGCAGCTAGCCACCAAGGCCGCCAGGAAGTCGGCACCGGCCACTGGCGGCGTGAAGAAGCCGCACCGCTTCCGCCCCGGCACCGTCGCTCTCCGAGAGATCCGCAAGTATCAGAAATCTACTGAGCTCCTGATCCGCAAGCTGCCGTTCCAGAGGCTAGTGCGCGAGATCGCGCAGGATTTCAAAACGGATCTGAGGTTCCAGAGCTCCGCCGTGGCGGCGCTGCAGGAAGCGGCGGAGGCGTATCTCGTTGGACTCTTCGAAGATACAAATCTGTGCGCAATTCATGCCAAGAGAGTGACGATCATGCCCAAGGATATCCAGTTAGCCAGGCGGATCAGAGGTGAGAGGGCATGATCGTAATCTCGACTTTTGTTTTTGTTGATGTATCAGCTATCAAGTAAAGTTGTACCGTGATTGGAGAGGAATACACAAGCGATTACATTAGCTTAATTCATGCTGCTTTTTCAGAGAATTAAATGTTTGTCTTGAATGCATTGAAGTATTGATCTTAGAAAATACATTTCAACCAAATTTCATCATATTATTTTTCTTTTGAAGGTTTCATTATGGTGTTTATACTCAATATCTCAAGTTAATCTCTCTTTAGACTGTGGTGCAATCAAATATGTTTACTTTATAATTAAAGGGTGCTTGAATAATTGCATTGATAAGATGTTGCCTCACCAATCAACTAATTAATTAGTCAAAAATAATGTTGGATGAAACATAGGTGCAGGGTGCAAATTTTGGGAGTAGTTCTAATGCTAAGCTTATTCAGTTAATTGAGCTCTGTTTGAAAAGTGGGAGTTGGGTTATACTCCAATTTGGCTAAAAGAAATGCATTATTATATATAGGAATTATAACATCACTATTTTTGGTATAAACAAGTTGAGACAAAAAGCCTATATCTCCAACTCCAAGCATGCCCAAATGCAGTGGTGGAGATCCCATTCCATTCCATTCCCCCACACTCCACCTACTCTGCTAATGTAACACCTTCTGGTCAGTGCTCACTCTCCTCTCCCTCTATTCGCTTTCCTTTTTTAGCAATTTTTCTCTCATTATTTCTTCCACCTCCTGTTTTAGCAACTTTTTCTACTAGTATAAATAAAATCTATACACTCGGACTAACTCACTCGCAATTCAACCATTAGTTAGTTATGCAGGAAGGTGAACTGCGCAAAGGGCCTTGGCTCGAAGAAGAAGATGATCAGCTGGCTGCTGCTGTTGCTGTTTTGGGGGATAGACGATGGGATGCATTGGCCAAATCATCTGGTAAATAATACACACATTTTTTATAATTATTATTGTATGAAAAAAGTGAGTGAGTTATATTTTGTGTGATGGAGGGCTGAGAAGGAGCGGCAAGAGTTGCAGGCTGCGATGGATGAACTACCTCCGTCCCAATCTCAAGCACGGCAACATCTCCCTTGAAGAAGAGCAGATCATCATTGATCTTCATCAGAAATGGGGAAACAGGTCATATCTGAAACTGTAATTCTTGCGAAACTCTGATTTTTTAAAAAAAGATGCAAATATGATTTTCCCAGATGGTCCAAGATTGCCCGCAGATTGCCAGGAAGGACAGATAACGAGATAAAGAACTACTGGAGAAGTTACTCCAAGAAGAAAGAGAAAGGCAAACACAGTTTTCACTCTGCTACAGTGTATGTGGTGAAGCGGTATCTTGATTAGGCATGTGTATGTTGTTGATGATGCGCAGAGTGCTTGAGCAGTCCTTATGGAATGAAGGAGGAGGATGCATGTGGGCCGTCTGATGATCTTGCAATGGCTGCGCTGCGAATGAGATCACCTTACGAAACCAGATTGACAGAGTGGATGTCAAGCTGCGCTCCTGAATCTAGAGATGAAGCATACAGTCCACAGTGGCAGTGGGAGTGGCCTATTTCTCTCTGGGATGGAGGAGAATGACGATAAATAGTCTTTGCGAAAAAAAGACAATAAATACTAGTATGTGTATCAGATTGTACGGTCATCCGTATCATATAATATATGACTGCCATGAATTCGGGTTTGCTAATGAAAACTTGCAAGACAATGAAAGACAGTGCCATTTTTTTTTTAAATAAAAATATTTGATTAAACTATTTAAATGGAAAAGAATGTAACTCAAATTTATGACAAAGTGTTGAAGTATGGTCACAATATTTTTTTGAGAAGCTATTCCAAGGTGTTGGTTGATGATCTGGAAGAGTTATTTTGTGCGAGTTAGTTAATTAATGAAATACTCTACAAATAATCCTACCATATTAGATGAACCTTATTCTATAAATGCTCATGTTCATCACTATTGTTCAAAACTTGAACTCGTAATTAAGCTCATGTGAGAGATTAGGTAGTGCAGATGAAGTGAAAGTGGAAGAAAAGAGAAGAGCTTGTGTTCCCTACAAAACTCTATGCAGGTATGTGATACGTAAAGTGCAAACTTAAACCATTATAAATCTTTATATCCATTTCTTTTTTGTTTACAATTTGTGTTTATATCACTTTAATCACAAGACATATTATATAAACAATTGTAATTCAAAGTCGGGGGACTAATAGGCATCGTCGTTGCTTCATTATTATAATAACTACTTTTCATATGCATGAGAAGATGATTGATCGCATTTAGCTTAATGTGTAACAAAGTTGCATCCACATCAACTGTCCCACTCCAATTTCCTCAACATATACCCTCAAACCCAATAATTATAAAAATATTAAAAAAAACCAAAAAACTGCTTATAACTTCTTCAACAGGACCCAACACAAGAATTTTAGAGATGGGATTTTCTTGTGAAAAAGGCTTCGAGTGGGATGGTTTTGCATAGATTGCAAATTAGGAAAACAGTAGTGAGTGGTGAACTAATTGCTATAAATAATAATATTATTACAATCTAGTACTAGACTTCTGATATCCTCATGGGTCAAGTTGTTGATCGAATATATAATCACAGGTACAAGATAATGTCCATCTTTTGGCAAACAAACAAAGGACTTGGTGGGAGACAACAGTCCACACACAATTGGAATTAGTCATAAAATCTTCATGACTTCAAAGAATACCAAAAGCCCCCCATTTTTTTTAGCCTTTTTGCTACAACTTCTTCCATTTTGCCCAATTACAAACTTAAAAGTACAAAGTAAACCAAACAAGTCCAAGAAAATCAAATGATCAAAACCCTTTGGGTGTCACAGAATCACAACAACTGTTGCAAGAATGCTGAGCTTTCTTTATCTGGTCTGGACTAGCTTATGTCCAAACTTTGGTATAAAATGAAAATATTAAGCTCAAAAAGAAGAAGGCCCATTTGGGTTGGCCTTGGAGAAATTCACTTCGAGAGTGTAAATGAAAGTTCCAAATTCCAATGACATCAATATTTCTGATGCAAACTGATAACTAAATTGCAGGGACTCATCATATCCCAATAATCATTTCATGCTTAGAAAAACAAGGATTGATAAGGTTGTTAGAAAAGTTTTGAGGATGGAATGAGCAGAGCAAGGCGTCTGGCTCCCTGAATATTCATCGTAGTCCTCGAATATGCCGGAATTCGCATCCAGATCACTCCCGGAACTGCCGTTTCCGGCTGCCCACTTCCCCAAGTTGTTGCCCCTGCTCAGATTACAGCCACTAACAAATTAGTTCTACCTCATATTTTTCAAGACATTTAGACATCAATGTTGCAGCAGCTCTGATGCAATGAAAAAACAAGAAAAATGGTGCTACTTTGAGAGAGAGAGAGAGAGAGAGAGACCTGTTGCCAAGAACACCAGCATTGAGGGTGAGTTGGTCGATATAGGCAGCAGATTTTGGTTCGACGCTGTAAGCCTTCTCATATTTCACTTCCACGCCCTGTCCAGAAGCAACAAAGTAGGCTCCATTCGCCAATACATCACCTTCACTCCTCCAATTCCAACCCCTCCACTCATCCTCCGACGTGCCCACGCGTTTCGTCACCTGCAACAAAATCAACAGAAATCACACACATGCATGTTTTGAAGCATTTTTTTCGACGAAGAAAACGCTGCCCACCTCCTTAGCATTGCGATCGTAGGGAGCGATGTAACGATTTCCTTGGCTGTTAATGGTGGGACTCCCACTCCCTCCAATGGCGTACATCTCCCACCTCGTGAAATCATTATTCACGACATGTATGTACCCTCTCCTGCACCTGGGCATCCTCTGAATCAGCTTCTTCCCGAAATGGTTGAAAGAGATGGTGACCTGCATCCCGGAGTCCGGCAAGTAGTCGTCGCTGTGGCCCAGCAGCATCACCTCGTTATGATGCGAGAAATGGTTGTTCGAGATTGTGATTCCGGTCGACCCCATCACGACGTCGATGAGGCCGTCCTTGCAGTGCGACAGCGAGCAGTGGTCGATCCAGATGTCCCTCGACCCGAAGATGGATATCCCGTCGCCGTCGGATTTGGTGCGCCAGCCGTAGTGCGTCGGGCTCGAGCGTATGTTGGTCTCGCCCGCTTGGTAACAGTGGTGGATGTGGACGTTGTGGATGATGACGTTGCTGATGTATTGCAGAGTGATGCAGCCGCCGCCGATGATGTGGACGTTGGCCCCGCGGCCGTCGAGGGTCTTGTAGGAGTTGAAGATCAGCTCCTCCTTGAGCTGGATGAGCATGTTGGAGGCGAAGACGATCCAGAGCGGCTCCTCTTGGATGACGGCGTAGCGGAGCGTGCCCGGCTTCGGGGTGACGGCGTCGTGGTCGGAGGAGTCCGTGACGACGTAGTAACGGCCGCCCTTGCCGCCGAGGGCGTACTGGCCGAAGCCGATGCCGCAGTCGGCGAGGCGCTGGCGGTTGAGCTGCCAGTTGGGGTCGCAGCGCCAGCAGTCGTCGATGGGGTTGCCGGTGAGGCAGTTGGAAGCCTGGTCGTCGGTGGTGAAGGATAGCATTTCCCGCCTCGAAATCGATACGTTCACTTTCCTGCAAGGGTTTATGGATTCGGAGTTAGGAAAATCGAAGCGCTGTAGCAAGATTTGAGGTTTTTGGGGTGGGGAAATTGCTTGCAGCGATGAGACAAACATAGGATGCCGCGGCGGTCAACAGAAAACTGAAATCATGTTTGTGGGGCCGCCCTCAGGCGTGACACAGTAAAAGCAGTCATTAAAGCACGACACCTCTCTCTCTAAACAGGCAAACAGTATCTTGAGAGAGAAAAAGAAGAAATAACCTCAAACATGAATGAGGGTAAAGTGTGAACACAAGAAGAAGAAGAAGAAGAAATGAAGGGTGTAACAGACCAGACCACATTGATTCACTTTCTCACTTCACTAACTGCTACACTACCATATTTACACTAAAACCAAAATGCAGGTTGTATGCTTAAAGATTCAAGACAGATTCAGAAGTTGAAGAAGAAGAAGAAGAGAACCTGTGAAGGTCAAGAGCAACATGGTCAGGGTAGGGGTGCTGACCGGGGAGAGTGAGGTTGTACATTGCGGAGCCGCGCTCTGAAAATGTGGCCACAGCCAACAGAAACACAATGCACCATCTGCTCGCCATTTCTAAGAGTCTCTGCTGCTTCTATGGCTTCAGACAGAGGCACATTACAGTTGGTTAGAGCAAAAATGTCAAATGTGGGTGGGCATTAGAATTAGAATTAGAAGAAGCAGAGACAGAAATGATGCTGTTGCTGCACAGATTTCGAAAAGTTTGAAGGGCTCCAAGTCTATTGTGAGTGGAGAGAATGAGTGAGTATTGAATATTGAAATACAAATACTTCTACAGTCACAGTCTACACTTGTGCAGGACTACTTTTTTATGGCTTCTTTCTTTTCTTTCTACCCACAGCAGCCAGCAGCAGCTAGTGTCTGTTTCTTGCTATGATTTACTCTCTCCATCCCACTTCATTAGTCCCTCTTTCCTTTTTCGTCTGTCTCATTTAATTATCTATTTACCTAAAATAGAAAATTAATCTTCACTCACTAATAAAATATTCATTTACTCTATCTTTACTCGCATTGGTTATTGTGCCAAATCTCAAGGGACTAATCAATTGGGACGGAGGGAGTATAATGGTTGTAAATTTATCTTTTTTGGTATTTTTCACAAAGTGAAAGGCTAAGTAAATAATGAATGTACCCACTGTAGTTTTGGGATGGCCCAGACTGAATCCCAAATCATCCGTATTTTATGTAATACGTATGAAGTATTTATGAAGAATAGAGAGCATATATAAAATATTAATTGGGGACCCATGAACAAAATCTCTAATATGTCACATGATATTTATTTCATTTCATTTGATTTCGAATTTTATTTAGATGACAAACGGGCTATAGCCTATATAGATAACTAACAACTAGCAACCACTCAAAAAATAACTAACACAAACAAAAGATGCATATTAGATTTAGACCCGTAGTCGAACTATACCCTTCATTTTTTAATTAATTAAACTCTCCAAAGCCAACTTTAATATTACTAAAGCTAAGTCCGAGATAAATGTACCTAACATACTCCATCCGTCCCGGGTCATTAGTTCCATTTTGACCTAACACAATAACCAATATTTGTGAGTATATTGGAATTAATATTTTATTGATGTGAGAATAATTTTTTTTTTATTTTAGGAAATGAGGCTAATTTAACGGGACAAACGAAAATGGAAAATATAACTAATGAACTGCGGTGGCGTATCTAGGATTTCAGAATCGGGGGTACAATATACACATAACATTAAAATGGGTATACATTATATAAAAATATACTCCATTCGTCCCATTTATTTGGTCCTCTTTTAACTTGCACGAATGTCAAAACTCATTTATGAATACATTAAATATTTGAACAAATTTTCTGAATTACTCTTATTTAGCAATAACTATTAATAATAACTTTATTAATTATGTTCAATTTATAAGGGTAAATTTGTAAACACATACAAAAAATAATACTAAATTTAGATAATGGACCATATAAATGGGACACCCCACAAAGTAAACATTGACCAAATAATGGAGACGGAGGGAGTATAAATAATAATATATATATATATATATATATATATATATATTAAAAAAATTGGAGTACAGTTATACCCAAAAATAGACCTACATACGCGGATGGAGGGAGTAAAATGATTTCTAAATATATATATATATAAATGGTTTCTAATCTATTTGAGTGTTTAGTTGAAGGGTTTTGCAATTAGGATTTGATAACTTAATGTAATAATGTTGTTCTAAATGAGGGATAAATTATTTTGAACACAAATATTATTGTGAATAAAAAAATAAAGAGTGAGTCTCTTATGAGATTGTGTATCTACACTTAAACAATTGGATTCGAAACTTGTATTTCGATCGGAACATATATTGTATATAGCGTATTTCAATCAGAATAAACATATCATTTGTTAGACTTAAATACATAAATATTATTTATGCATAAATAATAATTTCCTTCGGAATATGAGGTTGTCTTACCATCTTGCACTAATATTTGTCAAAAATAAAAATGTGAATAAAATTAGTAATTTATTATTTTAGAAATTAAGGGTTTCAGTTTTCGAAATGCTAATTTCGTATATCTCAGGTTAGAAAGGGGTGTAAGAAATCATATTTGAGCAAAAATAAAAAAACAGTGGCAACTGGCAAAGCCCAATACATAATACTACAAAGAAAGGAGTTTTGTAAATAATGGATGAAAAACAAAGAATTAATTGTAAAATCTATTTTTATTTTCTAAATACAAATAATCGAAAACATAATCAAATTCAAAATTCTTGAAAGTATATTAAAAAAAAAAAAAAAATTCTTGAAACTGTGTGAAATGTACAACATTGATTAAAGATAAGGGTAAACCAACTTATAATAATGAAATATCCTTCTTTATAATTCAATTTCATAAAAAATAATAATATGATATCAAAGTAAGTCCAATTAATGATTGTAGCCCCTAATTATTAAACTGTTTTTTAATAGTTTTGATAAATTTGAAAACAAAAATGCCTAATTTAAAATATAATTGAACAATTTATCCTATTTATATATATGCATTACTCCCTCTCTCCCATGAAATTAGTCTTATTTTCTTTTTTTGTTTGTCTCATATAATAGTTTTATTACAAAAAATGAAAAAATAATCAACTCTTACTAATAAATTATTTTTTTTATCTTTATCTCCTTAATTATTGTGGCGAAATTAAGGGGGTGTTTGGTTGGTGGGTTTCGGAATCAGGGAATGGAATGATTCCGAAACCCACCGTTTGGTAGTCGGGTTTCATTCCCGTGGGAATGACTTGATTCCCAAAAATATGGGAATCCCCATTCCCCTATAATTTGGGGGGTTTCATTCCATTCCCATTTTTATGCTCAAATTTATTTTTTTAATTATTATTTCCCATAATATTAGTATTAATATAATAATATTATAATATTAAATAAGAATATTATTATAAGACATTATATTAATTATGATGTTATATAAATATATTATTATATAATCTTAATTATAATATAAAATATTATCATAATTATATATTATTATATTATTTAGTAATATTAATAAATAAAATATTATTATTAAGTAATATTAATAAATACATAAAATATTATATTAATAATGATGTTATGTAAATATATTATTATATAATATTAAAAAATAATTTTAATTGATAAAATTATATTAATTATTTTAAAATAATCATTTAACATTAATATAATTATAAATAAATATATAATATTATTTTATTTTTTATTATCAAATTAATTATTATTTGTGTATTATTTAGCATTTTTCTTAATATATAAATTTAAAATGATTCCAAACCCATCTTCTATACCAAACATCTTTATTGGAATAGTTAAACCCATACCCATTCCCTTTACTTTCAAACCCATAACCATACCCATACCCATAGTGATTCCCACACTTATACCAAACGCCCCCTAAATGAGATTAATTGTATGGGACTGATGGGAATAAGATTTATGCATATCGCAAATGTGTAAACGGACATGTGTAAAACCATTATTGGTGACCCGTTTTTCTTGCATAACTGGATAGGTAGAAAAAAACGCAATTAAAATGGGCCCACAAATTAGTTTGTGGCCTACATACATCACATCAGTAAAAAGAAGCGTATTATTCTTGTGATAATTAAATGATAAACAAGTACTATTAAGAATGGTGTAATGTGCTTTAATTTAACAACATCCATTTCTGCTTTTCATGATGTTGTTGTACGTAAGGGATATCAATTATCAGAAACTTTGTCTTCTTCTACTAATCTTATTTTAATCCCGTAATTACCTCCGGCATGCTTCTAAAGCTGCCTTCAATCGAGCTGGGCCTTTTCGTCATTTCCCATCTCTCCCACCGGAAACTTCGCAATTACATCACCTTTTTTGTAGAACCTGCCCTAATCAAATCATTAATTTAATTAAGCATTTCTTTCAATCTACATTGAACTTGTTCGCTTATATTTCCGAACTAAAAGTATTTTTCTAATTTAATGTAAGGGAAAAGGTTTGATTATATCCCAAAATATGTGAGTTTATTAAATTTATTCCAAATGATTCCAATATTTAAATAAATATACAAACTATTTAAAACTATGCAATTATATTCCAAATAATTTATCCGTATCAATAGAAAGCTGAATGTTTTGTCGGAATCTAAATCCGACACAATGAACAACTCCCTCCATTTCGTAAGAGTAGTCTCATTTCTCCCAGACACAGCTACCAATAATTGTGAGTATAGTTGAATTAATATTTTATTGGTGAATGTGAAAAATTTACCATTTTAAAAAAATGAGACTATTTTATGGGACAAACAAAAAATGGAAATGAGACTACTCCTGCAGGACGGAGGGAGTATCATATTAAACATTTAATACAAAAAATATAATTTGCTGATTTGAATTTACGACAATACAATTAATTTTTTGTCCATTAGAAAAACATAATTTCAGATATATATACATAATTTTAAATAATTTACATATTTATTTAAACATTCAAATAATTTAGGATAAATTTAAAAAATATATATATAATTTAAAATACATTTGAACTTTTTGTCCTAAAATAATTATTTTTTATTTTTTATGAATAAGTTGAGTTAAATTAGAAGATATTTTCAAGAAAGCTGCATGCATGCATATACTTTTTTTTTCTCCCACATAAAGGTTTGAGAAGCTTACTTTTTTCCTATCTACTTAAGCCTTTAACCACATAACATTGGGCCCAAACTACAAAAGTTTTGTAACACAGAAAAAAAAAATAATAATACAAAAACAACACAAATTTCACAAATCATATATAAAAAAACCATTTATCAATTATCAGACAAACATTATGATAAAATAAAAGTAACTATATTATAGAATTGTTCATTAAATCACGTCCTAAAAGTAGGGTGTGCACGGTCCGGTTTGGCCGGTTTAAGGGGCAAAGTACGGACCAAATCAATAGGTACGGTTTCAAATTTTCACAAACCAAACCAGCCAAATAATTATTTCAAACCAAACCAGCCAAACCATATTAAAACGGTTTGGTTCGGCCGATTTATACGGTTTGAAGATTATTCAACTAATAATATTACAAAAATGAAACTTGTATATCAATTTTATTATTAAATATTAATTAAATAATGATACACAAAATAAAACTAATATAAATTTATCTCGCTTGTCATTAATTATAAATATGAGATTAGTAATAAATAAATAATATGGTTGCAAGAAACAATTAAATATAAGTTGATTTATAGGGTTACAATTCGAAAGAATATAATCATCGGACATATATATCAATATAATTGATATTTTAGCTTTCTATCAAATAATATTTTATTATCATTATTATATTTAAAATTATATTATTTATACGGCCGGTCCGGCCAAAACGGCCGGTTTCATCTTTCTAACCGTCGGCCAAACCAAATCATCCAGTTTGAGATTTTTCAAACCAACCCAGCCAATCATTTTTCTCAAACCAGCCAAACCAATTAAATTAATTTGGTTTGACCGGTTTCGACCGAACCGTGCACACCCCTACCTAAAAGTAGTGGAATCTCCTGTATTGTATCTGCAGCGTTTTCAACCAAAGCCGGGATAATTTCCACTAGTTTTTTCAAAAAAAACTGAGCAAAAAATGAGTGGGGGGGTGGGTCCCACAATTTGGGATTTTTTTGACTATGCTTCGAAAGTAGGTCCTTCGCCTTGACCTTTTATGTAAGAAAAAAAATAAATAAAAAAGAATTTGCAATTATTTCTTTCTTAGGTTTTGTCAGGTTCCGTTTTCCACACCCTCGACTACTGTGCATTTTTAAAAAAAAAAAAGTAATTTGTTCATAAATTATTTTATAAATTATGTTTCTACTTTATTTGTTCCATTGGCCTTGGCATGAGCGTTGTAGGAGTATTTTTCTTTACTAAACCAAATTGAAAGAATATTAATATTGAATTGAAGTTTTTTTTGAAAGAGACAAATTGAAATTAAATTGAGGCATGTATTGTTGGGATTGGTCTTTGACTTCCATGATTCTCTACAATGGGCTTTTGAGAAAGTGGGTTATGCAATGGGCCAATAACCTTTTATCCCCACTTTAAACAGAATCTCTATGCAAATTTAATTACTTCTCTCCAATATAGGGGCTAAAACCAAAGTATGCAACCAGTCGAGGATTAAATTGGTGTTAATTTTTTCCTCAAAAAATAAAACTTGTGATGAATTCTTCCCTTCGAGAATAAAAACCTTATTAAATATTTATAGGTATTATAAAAAATCCACCACAAACTCAAGGCTAATTTTAAGCTTTTGCAAATTTTAATCTTTCGGTTGCTATCAAGAGTAGTAAATAAAATAAAAGGCTAGTATGTGATTATCTTAATATTTGATGAATCAAAATAAATATATAACTTTTCATTTATGGAAATTGTAAAATATGATAGTATAGTAACTATAATCGACAAATTGCACCCAAGAATTAACACGGTTCGCCTCAATTGAGGTTACAACCACGTAGGATAAATGATACTCCCTCCGTCCCATTGAAGTAGTCCCACTTTCCTTTTTTGTTTGTCCCATAGAATAGTCCCATTTTCCTAAAATGACAACCTTTTTCACACTCACCAATAAAATATTAATTTCACTACACTCACAACTCTTAATTCCCGTGCCGGAAAGAAAAGGGACTACTTCACCGGGACGGAGGGAGTATTATTTTATTGATAACTTGAATCAAAGATGAAGACAATCTTACAAAGAATAACAATTTTATAGTCACTTAGACTTTTTCTTCTCACTAAGCTCACTTTTTTTCTCTCTAGTTCGGTTCTATCTCTTTCAACAACAAAAACATCTGAGGAAGATGAGCTCAACGGATATATCAACTGCCTCATGTGATGCTGCCACCTCAGCAGTAATCGAATGGCCACAATAGAAATGTCACGTAACTAATAAAAATATAATATGAAGGAATGACCACAATAGAAATGCCACGTAACTAATAAAAATATAATATGAAGAAACACGATTTTGTTTTGATCGGACCAAACTGGTGGATTTTGTTTGTTCTATCACCTTGCGGGACCAAACTGGAGGATTTCCAGTTTGTCTTGATCGGCTCTATTACAACCTAATTGGTATCCTATATAGGACTTTACATATTTTGCACATACTAGAGCTAATCTAGTGACACTATAAATTGGTGATTTTTACACATCAAAAGATAACAATAGGAAGGAATACTTCCTAACATCATCTAATTTAACCCTGAGGTTCTCTAAATCAGCTACTGTTTGTTACTCATCAACCTGATCAAGAATGCTTTGTCATCAGTGAATTTACAGGTATAGAGCCTCTGTTTCATGTACAACCTATTTGCCAAAGACTTGGACATATATAATCCTTACATCTTTGTCCATACTGTATATGTAGTTTCCTCTTTGGCTACTTCTCTTAGAACTTTATCATCCACGCTTAGAATGATAGCGCTCCTAACCTTATTGATCAACTTCTTCTTTTGTTTTTAGTCTCTTCCTTAAACAAATCATTGTCATCAAGAATAGTTTCATCCAAGCTTTGTTGTGTTAGTATGACTTGCACTTTCACTGTCCACAAGCCAAAATATTCTTACTTGTAAATTTATCAATTTTGAATCTATCCCCAGCCATCACCAAATCTTGGCTAATCACACAACCCCCCTAAACTCAAAGGTACAGTTAAACTAGCCATATACTGATACTCACAGTCAATAGAATCACACAATTCATACACCAAGATATAGAGAGCAGAAGAAGAAATTAACATAGAATTGCCACAAATTTCAAGAAACCTTCTCTAGAATGAGCAGAGAATCGATCTTTTGTAATCTACAATCTGCTTGCAATCATAGACACACCTAGATTGTGATAACACTTTTTCGTCGCTTTAAATTCACCGGATCTTCTCACAAACGACGTTAATTTGTAAAATATGATAGTATAATAAACTATATATAATAGACAAATTGCACTCAAGGATTTACGTTGTTCCCCTCAATTTGAGGCTACATCCACGGAGGCTAAAGGGTATTTTTTGGGAGTCAGTAATATAAAGCCTAGTTACGGGTTTAAATATACGACCCACCACTTGTTTTGCAAAAAAAGGAAAGAAGAGTAGTTCGAATAGAAAGGCGGTTCGACCAAGTGAGTTCGAATAAAGCAGTTCGACTGGAAGCAATTCGGTTCAACTGAGAAGCAGTCCAATGTATAAATCTAAGGTAATGGATAAATCAAGCGAGCTGCCCAACGATCGGGAAGAGCCATTAAATAATGAGTTATGATTGCGGAACTCCAGGAAACGGTCGGAAAACATGCGTCGTAACACCCTCGGTAGACCAGGAGCTCATTAATGCCATTTGGTGGAGATATAGGAAATCGTAGGCAGCTGATAAATCCCTATAAAATACCCCTTTGTTAGTCAATTTTTCGACATCCAAGCTCACATATACAGAAGTTATATTGTATTGATTTTAGTATCAAAGGCATTGTAATTTCCATTGAAATGAAGGGAAGTCGAGCTAGTTAGAGGGTCAGCTAGTTCAGTTTGAGCTTGTTTTGCAAAGTGTTTTGATTTTATTTCTGTTCATACATTTACCTTCAGTTGTTTTCCAACAATTTCCATTATTATTTACGTGAAAATTCCTGGAACCTTGTTTCTTAACAAAAGTGCCCTCAATAATATTTATATATTGATGACTTGAATCAAGGATGAAGACAATCTCACAAAGAATAACAATCACGCAGTCACTCACATTTTTCTTCTCACTAAGCTTGCTTTTTTCTCTCTCATTCGATTTTGTCTCTTTCAACAACAAAGACAACTAACAAAGATGAGGTCAACGAATATATTGCCACATGTGATGCTGCCACATCAACACTAATCCAACGGCCACAACAGAAATGTCACTTAACTGATGAAAATGTAATATGAAGAAAACAATTCTTTGTCGACTGAAATGGGAAATGATCCTACACTTGAAGTCACACCATTATGTTTGATATTTTCAAAAAGGGGAAGAGAGAAAGGATGAGACTTTGAAGTTGCAGTTGACATTGATAGATCGAAGACAAGAAGAGGATCAGAGAAGGCGAGAAGAGGAACAGAGAAGGCGAGGTGAGGAATACAGAAAGCAAGAAGAAGAGCGCAGAAAGCGGGATGAAGATATAGCAATGAAGTTGGAAGCACTAATTGCTTCCAGAGAACAATATTTGAAATACTTCTCAGAAGTAACCGCAGCTCCTAAGGCGCAAGCTGGTCTGCCTTCCACGACGGTCGCAACCTCCTCAAAGCCAAAAGATGCAGATTCCTCGAACCAAGAAAGGGAGAAGGACAAGGATCAAGACAAGAAAAAGGAGTAGTGCAAAGCTTATGAATTGTTTTTTTATGTCTTCTTTTATTACCGCAGTTTTAAAGCTTTTCATGTACTTGTAATCGATCATATCTAGTGAAAAGTGAAAAATTGTTGGTTTGAAGACAACTACTCATTGTCTCTTACCTTGTTTCTTGACTGGCTGAATTCATATATTCCAGTGTGATCAACAACCCTTCTTCTCTTATTGCTCTAATTTGATTGATTATTAATCGAGAGGGAAGATCATTTAGAGTAGGTCGAGTGTAGAAGAAGCACAGTTCTGAGCAGTACTAGATAGACAAACTTGATGGGTTTTGTATACTGAAAGCATTTATTACAATGTGTATACAACGGTTTATTTCTCCTATCTGTTAACAATCGTACATGTATGAACAATGGTATCCTCTTGTCTCACCGATAGAAACGATTATACGGCGTGTTGTAGATCGCAGAAGACAGTATGATCACTTGACCTAGTGAGACATAAACCTGATCACAACCGAGACAACGTATGAGGATACGTCTGTCCGGATGGCTGCGGCATTGTCGGAATAAGTAGTCTGTCTTGGTTACTTGACATGCTGGTACGCAGAGGTGGCGTATTGATGGACCGCAGTGAGATATATTCGTCTGTCTGACATCAGCGAATAAAAGAGCTCGTTATATTGATTGAGTCCAAACCCTAACGAAGGTTCAGGGGTTTGCACAGGTTTACTGTTGCTTTGACTTGCCATGGTGGAGAGCCAACACAGCGCGCTCGTATATCCGCATCTTGGGTAACAGCAGTTCGTGTAGTACCGCCTGAGACTGAACTTAGGTAACCATATCCGAGTAATAGGATGGGGACATTCCCTGAGGAGCTCAATAACATTCATCGTGCCAAAGTCCTGCAGGCTGATTAAGTTCAGGCACGAGTGATAAGGTTTGAGTGGTACTACTCATGAATAATAAGATATTAATTAATTGTAGTTAGAGCTTGTCAGAGGCTCCGATTAATTAATGGATGTCCGGTAACCTTAAATATGGGGATTCTCAATTAATGCAACCCGTTCTCACAACGTGGTAATAAAGGGGTAGGTCAGTATTAATTCTGTGGTGAAAAAGAATTAATATTAATTAATTAATTGTGTCCTGGGTTGTGAACATGGGAATTAATTAATTTATAGGCCCACTTTATTATTTGCATTAGGTCCCAGGTCTGGCCCAACAAGTGTGCTGAATTGAGCCCAAATTGGCCCATTAGGGTTTCTAACCCTAGGTCTATAAATAGACAACTCTCTCTCATAAGTTGTAACACAGTTGAAACACAAACCCTAGAGAGAGAGAGGTGGGCGCCGTTTTTGGTGAGAAGAGGGAGGAGAATTTCGATTCTGGTCCTGCTCAAGTCACAGATCTACGGAGTCCTCACCAGTAGTAGATCTGACCAGCACCGGGACACAGATCTAAAGACCTGATCTGGAGAACAACAAATTTCTTCTTTCCCTTTCTTTATTTTCGATTTTCTCTAGAGATTAGTTTTCTAATTTCTGTTTCCGCAGAGAAATCGGATTGCGTGGTTGAATTGGTTCTTGGAATTCAAACGCAAAAGATCGGTATAGACACTACGGATTTACGGTAATCTCTCAATCCACAATTATGCATTAAATTCATAGGAGCATGCTAGGGTTTTGAGGATAATTAATTATGAGCAATATCCATAGATCGATCCGGTTCAGTTTGGTTTTGGTGATTCGGTTCACGGTAAAACCCTACAATTGGTATCAGAGCGAGGTTTCTGATTTATGGCTCTGTTGTTCATAATTAAATTCGATAATATGCATGTAAGAATTTATTATTGTGGATGTTGGTTTTTGTTCCTCGTGGCAACCCGTTGATTCAGCCCGCGGTGGTTTATCCGTGTAGGGCTGAATTGTTTTGTAAAATCACGAGAAAATCCATGATTAGAATAGATTTGAAATTGTAATAGAATAGTTTCTGTATTTTCAAATCTGTAATTGAACGGGTCGAGGACGAAGAACGAAGACGGAGCCGACGAAGGGCCGACGGAGGGCACTGCGGACGACGGCAGGCGCGGCACACACGGTGCGTGCAGGGCGCGACGCTGGGCAGCGCGCGCGCGGGCGCAGGGCTGGGTGCGCGCGAGCGCGCGGGATGCACGGCAGGCGCGCGGGACGGCGGTCGGCGGCGGCTCCGGTCGTCGTCGGCTGCTACTGTCCCGTCACGGTGGCTTGTGTTTTTGGTGGTTTGTGCAATCCTGTGTAAACCTTAGGTTTGCATTAGGGTTAGGGCAAATCATTAGATCACAAATGCCTAAAAATCCAAAAGATTTGGTGTATCAAGATTTGAAGGCCCTTGAAGATTTGAGAAGATTTGAATTTATCTATTAAATTCAAAATTTAAATTGTAATAGATAGATTTTATTTTCTATTTATTTTGGGGCCACAAGGAATTTTTGTTTGCCTTAATTGTCCTCGTATGTGATTTATTTATGTGCGCAATTAAGCATGTGTAGATAATAGCAAAAACATGATTTACTGCTTTTATTATTTACAGCTTTCCAAGCATGCTTATGTGATTAATTTCTTTTGTTGGATTATATTTTGGGAATTTTTGGGCTTGTATTATTACATGCAAAAATTTGGAAAATATAATGACAAAAAGAAATTATGTGTGGGCATAAAGAAACCTTTTAAAAGAAAAATACTAAGCAGATTTTTTAATTAAAATCAATAGACCTCCACAAAGCGGTCCTAGGCTGTAAGTGTATCTCTCGTTCTAGTAAACGTCTACGAGTGTAGCTTGCTAGTTCCCGGAGGTGCATGGGTACGGTTGTTGGGATTTCTAGACAAACAATTTAAATCATGTGAATAGTGGGAGGGCTTTGCGTAAACGTCTACGAGTGTAGCTTGCGTAGACCTCTTTCACAAGTATTCTAGGATTGATTTAAATTAAAGATAACAAAAGCTTTAAGGGCTGTGCGGTATGGTTACGTGCCATGCTAAACTGTCTCTTTTGGCCGGAGTTAAATTTGTGGTTAATTGCTTAGAAGCATCTTAGAATATAATGCAAGAATTGCATCCCTGTTCTTGAGAGATGGCTTGGTTTAAGGTTTTCACTAATTATTAATTTCTAGTGTCAAAAGCATCCTGACATGGTAGTGAAATTAAATGGATTGGGGCTTAAAACTCGCAGTTCTGGTTGAGGGTGACATCGTAAACGTCTATGAGTGTAGCTTGCGGTGGGAACTCTTGGGCAATTAGTGGAAAACATTTGTATTTGATTTATTAAAAGGTTTTCAATGCATTTGTTTTCGAAGTTCAACATGTATGTTCTTATTTAAGAATCTTTATTGTTTCAGATATGTCTAAGTCTACTGTCGATCATATACTTGCTCTCAATCCTCTTACTGGTCCAAACTTTCCCGAATGGAGTTTTTGCATTAAACATGTCCTTTATCTGAAAAATCAAGCACATGTTCTTTACATGGATCCACTGCTGCGTTCCCATAGAGGGGTATGCAAGCTTGAGCTTGAGTTCTATCATAGATGGGAGGATGCTGATGAGTTCGCCTTTTGGCTCATCACGGGTTCCCTGTCTAGAGGATTAAGGCACAAGTATGAGTATCTCGAGACGGCTGGAGAGCTCTGGAAGGAACTCTCGACAGCCTATGGGAACGTGGAGCGAACTATTAACTGTAAGCTTGTACACGATCTTGTGTGCAAGAAGATGGTTGAGGATAGTTCGGTGACTGAGCACATGATGTCTGTGGTTGATCTCATGAGACAGTTTACTGTGCGGGGTGGTAATATCAGTGCGCAAGGCGAGATTGATATCATCCTGAATTCTCTTCCGGATTCCTTTGATGACTTTAAGGTAGTTGCTGCTGCAAAGGGAGAGTATGCTTTGCATGAGCTGCTTGAGGATCTTGTAGTGGAGCAGTCTACCATGCGAGCACGGATGCCTGTTCTGTCTGGTTCTAGCACTGGTTCGACAATCTCTAAGATTGGAGACGACGGTGCTGAGAGCAAGTTCAGGAAGGCAAACCATGATAGCAAGTCTAGGAAGGGGAAGAGAGTCAAGGTCACTCCTAAGAAGAACAAATGTGCTGGATGCGGAAAGGTGGATTGTCCGAATGCCAAAGGACAAGGTATGCCATTTGCATTTATAACTGTAAGCATGGTTAGAGTTAGTTGTTGCTATTCCAGAGCTGTAAGCACTGACTTGTTGATCATGTTGTTGTACTTTGCAGGGGACCATGCCGACAAGGCTGGTGAGTGATGGCAAGAAGATACCAAACTGGATGAAGGCAACGTTTTATGACGGAACTTCATGGAGTTTTTCCTTTCCTCATATTTTGATGTTTTAAGTACATTTGAGAGTTTATTTGTGGGCCGTGGTTTATCGGCAGGACAAATTTTATCAACCTTTTTTGGATATTTGTTATTTATGATTTTATCATTGGCAGTAACAATGTCATCCGTTGTGTTGATTTGTGCTCTTTATGCTACTTCGATCAAAATATGTCCGCAAGTATTGCATGTAATTCATCCGTAATTGATAATCCTAGGAAGAGAAAACTTACTTCTTCTGATGAGGATCTTACATATCTCTGGCACTTGAGACTGGGTCACATCAGCTTGAAGAGGACTCAGAGACTTGCAGATGATGGTACATTGGACTTAGTCCGGGCTGTACCTTATCAAGTCTGCGAATCCTGCATCGAGGGCACGATGTCAACTAGGCCTTTCAAGGCTAGTCAGTCTCGAGCAGAGGAAGTGTTGGAATTGATCCATTCTGACTTATGTGGACCGATGTCCACGCAGACTCGTGGAGGGTACGAGTACTTCGTCACTTTCATTGACGATTACTCAAGGTACGGATATGTTGACCTGCTTCGCTACAAGTCTGAATGCTTTGATAAATTCAAAGAGTTCAAGGCTGAGGTATAAAAGAAGGTCGGGAAAACTATCAAGTCGCTGCGATCTGACCGCGGTGGCGAATACCTCGGTAACGAGTTTCTGCAATATTTGTCAGAAAATAGGATAACATCCCAATGGACTGCACCGGGTACTCCCCTGCAAAATGGTGTAGCTGAAAGAAGAAATAGGACTCTTCTAGAGATGGTAAGGTCAATGATGAGTTATGCAAACTTACCAATTTCGTTTTGGGGCTACGCATTGGAAACAGCGGCTTACGTGCTTAATGTGGTGCCTTCTAAATCAGTTCCTAAGACGCCTGCTGAACTCTTCCTTGGTCGCAAACCCAGTTTGTGCAAGTTTAGAGTATGGGGCTGTCCGGCACACGTACTGTCGAAGGAACCTGATAAGTTAGAAAGCAGGTCAAAAGTAATGCTGTTCATAGGGTATCCTAGGCAAACGAAAGGTGGTTACTTTTACTGTCCTGAGAGTCAAAGAGTCGTTGTTAGCACCAACGCTAGATTCTTAGAGGACGAGTATGTGAGTAATCACAGCAAGGAGTGATGTCGTTCTTCAAGAAATTGAGAAAGAGAATGCAATTCCAAGGGAAGGGGAACGTGTAGATGTGGGTGCACCTGTGAGAGGTACAGCACCACAGACACATTCTTCAGTGCAAGGTGCAGGACCACAAGTCACTGCACCTACTACTGACACGGCACCAATGCCTCGTCGCAGTGGGAGAGCTATTTTCCAGCCGGAAAGGTACATGTTTGTGGGTGAGTCTTCGGACTTGAGCCCGGAAGACGGACATAAGGACTCTGACCCGCTGACTTACAAAGAGGCAGTGCAGGACAAAGATGTTGCCAAATGGCAAGTCGCCATGGATTTTGAGATTGAATCCATAACTGCTATGGATGTATACCAGAAAACTGATTTGCCGGATGGCTTTAGGGCCATAGGGTGCAAATGGGTATACAAGAGAAAGAAAGGGGCGGATGGAAAGATTACGACTTTCAAGGCCAGGCTGGTGGCAAAGGGTTATAGTCAGAAAGAGGGCATTGACTATGACGAAACCTTTCCACCCGTAGCCATGCTCAAGCCCATCCGGATACTCCTTGCCATAGCTGCGGATATGGACCTCGAGATCTGGCAGATGGATGTCAAAACCACTTTTCTAAACGGTTACCTTGAAGAAGGTAGGGACATCTATATGCAGCAACCCGAGGGTTACATAAGCAAGGGCGAAGAACATCTTGTCTGGAAGCTTAAGAAGTCCTTGTATGGACTTAAGCAAGCTTCTAGGTCGTGGAACTTACGTTTCAACGATGTAATTAAATCCAATGGATTTGCACAGTTGGAAAACGAAAGTTGTGTTTACCGACTTTGTGTCAGTGGGAGCGTGGTCTTCCTTGCACTATACGTTGATGGCATACTCCTATTTAGAAACAACGAGGGAGTGATGTCCGAAATCAAGGTTTGGTTATCCAAACAGTTCCAAATGAAGGATCTGGGTGAAGCTGGCTACGTTCTTGGGATTAAGGTCTTACGAGATCGTAAAAGAAGAATGTTGAGCTTATCTCAGGCATCCTATGTGGATACTGTGATAGCCCGGTTCAGCATGCAACTCGCCAAGAAAGGCTTGCTACCTTTCAGACATGGCGTTCGTCTTTCTAGTGGGCAGTGTCCTCAAACACAACGGGAGAAAGATGAAATGAGTCTTGTACCATATGCTTCGGCTGTGGGTAGTCTCATGTATGCAATGCTGTGTACCAGGCCAGATATCTGTTATGCCGTTGGCATGGTAGCTAGATATCAGTCTAACCCTGGACAGGCGCACTGGACTGCTGTAAAGCGTATCCTCAAGTATTTGTAAAGAACTAGGAATTTCAGCCTAGTTTATCAAAGTGAGGATTTGTGCCCTGTGGGTTATACGGACTCGGATTTCCAAGGGGACCAGGATGAGAAGAAATCGACCTCAGGTTATGTGTGTACCCTGGGAGGTGGAGTTGTATCTTGGAGGAGCTCAAAGCAGAAATGCATTGCTGACTCCACCATGGAGGCGGAATATGTCACCACCTCCGACACCTCGAAAGAGGGGGTGTGGCTCCAGAACTACCTTTTAGAGTTGAGCGTGATCCCGAGTTTGCCGAGGAGCATCACAATTTATTGTGATAACTCTGGTGCGGTGGCAAACTCAAAGGAACCGCGGTCTCACAGGGCAAGCAAACACATAGAGAGAAAGTACCATATCATACGAGAAATCGTATCGAGGGGCGACGTGCTGATTAAGAAGATTGACACTGCTGACAATTTTGCTGATCCGTTTACAAAGAGCTTGCCGCAGAAAGTTTACGAAAGACATATTCGTGAGCTGGGTCTGAGGTGGATGCCGACCACTGATAGTGGTTAAAGACAGCAGACTAGATAGACGGACTGTATACTCTGTAATAGCTTAGTTATGCTTTGAGTATAAGTGGGAGATTGATGGGTTTTGTATACTGAAAGCATTTATTACAATGTGTATACATCGGTTTATTTCTCCTATCTGTTAACAATCGTACATGTATGAACAATGGTATCCTCTTGTCTCACCGATAGGGACTATTATACGGCGTGTTGTAGATCGCAGAAGACAGTATGATAACTTGACCTAGTGAGACATAAACCTGATCACAGCCGAGACAGCATATGAGGATACGTCTGTCCGAATGGCTGCGGCATTGTCGGAATAAGTAGTCTGTCTTGGTTACTTGACATGCTGGTACGCAGAGGTGGCGTATTGATGGACCGCAGTGAGATATATTCGTCTGTTTGACATCGGCGAATAAAAGATCTCGTTATATTGATTGAGTCCAAACCCTAACGAAGGTTCAGGGGTTTGCAAGGGTTGACTGTTGCTTTGACTTGCCATGGTGAAGAGCCAACACAGCGCGCTCGTATATCCGTATCTTGGGTAACAGCAGTTCGTGTAGTACCGCCTGAGACTGAACTTAAGTAACCATATCCGAGTAATAGGATGGGGACATTCCCTGAGGAGCTCAATAACATTCATCGTGCCAAAGTCTTGCAGGCTGATTAAGTTCAGACACGAGTGATAAGGTTTGAGTGGTACTACTCAGGAATAATAAGATATTAATTAATTGTAGTTAGAGCTTGTCAGAGGCTCCGATTAATTAATGGATGTCCGGTAACCTTAAATATGGGGATTCTCAATTAATGCAACCCGTTCTCACAACGTGGTAATATAGGGGTAGGTCAGTATTAATTATGTGGTGAAAAGAATTAATATTAATTAATTAATTGTGTCCTGGGTTGTGGACATGGGAATTAATTAATTTATAGGCCCACTTTATTATTTGGATTAGGTCCCAGGTCTGGCCCAACAAGTGTGCTGAATTGAGCCCAAATTGGCCCATTAGGGTTTCTAACCCTAGGTCTATAAATAGACAGCTCTCTCTCATAAGTTGTAACACAGTTGAAACGTAAACCCTAGTGAGAGATAGGTGGGCGCCGTTTTTGGTGAGAAGAGAGAGGAGAATTTCGATTCTGGTCCTGCTCAAGTCACAGATCTACGGAGTCCTCACTAGTAGTAGATCTAACCAGCACCGGGACACAGATCTGAAGACTTGATCTGGAGAACAACAAATTTCTTCTTTCCCTTTCTTTATTTTCGATTTTCTCTAGAGATTAGTTTTCTAATTTCTGTTTCCGCAGAGAAATCGAATTGCGTGGTTGAATTGGTTCTTGGAATTCAAACGCAAAAGATCGGTACAGACACTACGGATTTACGGTAATCTCTCAATCCACAATTATGCATTAAATTTATAGGAGCATGCTAGGTTTTGAGCATAATTAATTATGAGCAATATCCATAGATCGATTCGGTTCAGTTTGGTTTTGGTGATTCGGTTCACGGTACCCTACAAAACTTTGTAAACTCAGATCAATTACATCTTCTCGTCGACTTAGATAGACTTAGAGGTATGGTTTTGACAACATCAAAAAGGGGGAAATTGTTAGGTGTTGATGTATAAATCCCACCTTAAATTGATGTTTTGATGTGTCAAAACTATATACCAAATTCTAGGCCTTAGAGTTATTACCTCATATGATCCTTGTATAGGATGATCGAGTTGTAATAGTCTAGGAGAAGAGAATTGTCAAAATTGTGGAACAATTTTGAAGAAGACGCCATTCAGACGAGATAACTATAAAAAATAGAGGACAAAGAAAAGCAGCGCACAACAAAGGGTACGAAGAACTGCGCAGACAGTTTTTCCTGTCGAGGTTTGGATATTCAAAGAAAACTGTGGATACAATGTTCACAAAACTGTTGAGAGGCGCTCACAGTTTCAGACCATGAAAGTTTCGCATCAAGGAATGCGTATATAGCAAGATGCCGATCAGTTGCAGAATAACTCTAAGGAAGTCAATGATAAAAGACAGTCAGACACTTAGTTGCAACTTCATACAACGTTGTTCGGCGTCTGACACATCAAGTACAAACTGCCCTGCAAAATAGGACAGTGTAGCAGAAAAAGTAGAAAAGCAGGAGACTTTTTCAGAGAAGGATGTACTATGATTGGACATCCTTTAAAATGTCTCTATCGGCTATTTTCTGGTTTCCAACCTATAAATAGCAGGAACAACAGAGACAGAAAAACCTTTGCACCTTTAAAGACCTTTGCCTCTTTGAGTCTTCGAAACAGTTTACTCGAGCCTCTCTACTGAAATTAAAGCTGCATTTAACGCTCTCAAGCGAGAAAGCATTAATACCATGGTTCATTTATTGAACACGAGTCATTCATTGCTTAAAGAATCCTTGGATATTCACCGTGTGACCTTGAGTACACAAGGATTAAGTCTGCTGACTTAATCTACTGACTTGGTGTTCTTACTTTCATAGTAAGAACATAGCAGCCTGATCTTGCAAAGGAAGAGCAGGTTATTAAGGGCAACTACCAACCAAGGGAAGAACTCAATCATCCACTCTATCGGAGAAGGAAAATGGAGGTTTGTCCTCAGTCCATCTTCGATGACTGCCAGTTCACGGAGAAGATGCAGAGCCTTCGACGAATTGAAGAAGGAGTGAAGTACAACCACCTGGGCGAGTGATCCATTGTGCTGTGGACGGAGGTTTCTACAGCAACTGGCTATAAATCATGAGGATTGTATCTTCATAACTTAGTGAATTTCCGGATCTGATATCCAAAGAGTGGACGTAGGACTTAAGGCTCCGACCACTATAAATATCCTGTGTCGTTTACAGTTTTCATTTACTTAGCGCATCTTACAGTTTTCAATTATATTTTGAAACCTTCAACACTTACTTTGAAGTGTTGAAGCGTATAACTGTTAATCGCTTATAACTATAAAACTGTTAATCTAAATTGTTGACTAAGACAAACTGAGTTTCTTAAAATTGTCTCATATAAACTGACTTGATAAGAAACTGACCTGCTCAACAATTAGAGTGTATTTAACTGTTCTAATACTTCCGATGCACATTATACGTACTCTGATCTGGGACCAATAAATACTATCTGCACAATTTTCCGCATCCGTTACTCTAGTCAGTTTTTTCTTGTTAGGATGACTTCTGCTTCAAAAATTGTTCCACAATTTTTGATAGTTCTCTTCTCCTAGACTATTACAACTTGATTATCCTATAAAAGGATTACATGAGATAATAACTCTAAGGCCTAGACTTTGGTACACAGTTTTGACACATCAAAACATTAATTTTAAAGGTGGGATTTCTACATCAACACCTAACATGAGCAGTGAGAGGTCATAAACTCATAATTATACTCACTTATCTATATTTTTCTCCATTGTTTCAAGTGCATTTTGTTATGTTTGTACTTATTTCCATGCATGAGTCTACTTTAGAGGGTATTATGCTTGTCATGATAAGATTTTGCAGGTTTTAGGCCAAATACATTGGAAACCCGTACCGAAAGCAGTTGATGTTCAAAGAAATAGTCACAACTTCTTCCACAAATGGAATTTGAGCTAACGGAGAACGGAAATATAAAGGCCTTTGAATTATCTTTCCAATGCAACTGGAATCGGGTCAATCAAAGTTTGGGAACAAAAGTTATGGCCAAAACCGTGAGACTGTGCAGAAGGGTTGAAAGTGGCGAAAATGGTCTCTGTTTCGACCGAGTTGAAGGCCACCTCGACCGTGGTAAGATTCATCTTGACCGAGGCAAAATATTTTGGCAAAATTTTGGGATTTTTTCACATATTTTGGGCGAGAATTGTTGGGATTGTATACTGAAAGCATATATGATTAAGTGTTTTGTACACTGGTCTTCATATATGTTGCTACAACAATGCTCGCTGTCTGATTAAACAAACATACAACGAACTATAATATCCTATTATCTCGCCTATAGGGATGATCATATGGTGTGTAGGAGATCACAGAGGATCATATGAATCGTTTGACCTAGCGAGATATAAACAGTATCACAGCTGAGACGGTCCCTGGATAGGCTGTCGGTCTAAGCTGCGGCACATCGGTTCATAAGTGGGCTTATCCTAGCTACTTGATGTGTCGGTACATGGTTATGTATTGATGGGATCAACAGTGGGATGTGCCATTCTCATTGACATATGAATGAGCCAGATCCCTAACGTACTTTCTATGATCTTAAACCTAACCGAAGGATAAGGGGCACACACAGATTGTCCGCACTTTGATTTACCATGGTGGCGAGTCTTTCATGTACTCTAATACCCGTATTTTGGGTGTTGGCAATTTGTGTGTGGCCTGCTTAGTCTGGACGTTTAGGTAAGCATATCCATTTCAGGATGGTGAAAATCTCTGAGGAGCTCACAAGGTTCATTATGCTAAACCCTGCAGGTTGAATTATTTAATTCAGGCATAAGTGAAAAGGAGTGAGTGGTATTACTCAGGAAATAAGAGATTAATTAATTGTGGCTGATTATCATAAGCCAAATTAATTAATGAATGTCTAAGACCTTAAATATGTGGATCATGCTAGTTTGGTGCAACCCGTTCCTAATAACGTGGTAATAAAGGGGCGAGTCAGCATTGTTACCGTGGTGAAGGTTAAAACAATGTTTTATTAATTAATTATGTTCTGGGTTGAACAAGGAAGAATTAATTAATAAAGAGGGCCCACTTTATTATTTGTATCCGATCCCTGGTCTGGCCCATGAACTGCTCAAGCCCATTAGGGTTAGGGTTTCTCAAAACCCTAACACTATATAAAGGCCTTCTCTCTATCAGATCAAGTAAGACTGTTCAGTATATTGAAAAATAGAGGGAGAGACGGCGGCGGCTGATCTGTGGGAGGAACTGATCGATTCCTCCAGATCTCGGATCCAACTTGGTAGATAATCCTCACCAGATTTCCAAGGAGCAAGGGAACAGATCAGAAGATCAGATCTGTAGGAATAACCATCCATCGCCGGCGTTCTATCTCAGATCTAAGGTTATTTCATCGTTATTGGCTCCAATCTAGATCTGTAGATAAAACGGTGAAATCAGGTATTCTCTAAATCCATCCTCTGCAATTAATTTTGTTGGAGCATGCATAGGATATCATGGTTTATTTAATTGAAATTTGTTCCTGGTATCCTAAGAACGATCGTTGGCAAGAAATTCATTAATGGCAACTCGTGTTGTCCATCGTAGACTCAAACCCTACAATAATTGCTTGAGATTCAAGTTACACCTCAATTTGGAAGCAATGAAGACCCCAAAAGGGAAGTTTCAACTAAGAAAATCATTCCTTTTGAAGTTTTGGGCAAAGAAGAAAAATATCAAACACCATCAACTCAAGAAGGAAATTCCTAATTTCATCAATTCCTACCATTCAAGAGTTTTACCCTACTCCTATATAAACTCATGTCTAGTTCATTATTGATCATTCCAGTCCAACTTTAATTTTTTGTTTATAGTTTAGTTTTCTTTAGTTTTTAGGGCTGGAATAAAAAATATTTATTTTCTTGTATCTTTATTTTTCTGCATCTTTATTTTAATGCAATCTTTATTTTTTGTTTTAATCTTTATCGTTAATATGCTAAGCTAGATGCTTTATCAGATTCTAGGGTTTCTCCATTTGTGATACATGTTTTGATTCGAATTCTTCAAACCCTTTAATTGGTTTAAACTCTTTGATTTTATTTCAAATCTATTTTCATTTGAAGGATCGAGAGATGAAGATTGGAATAGGTTTTTGTTATTAATTGAATGACCGAGAGGTGAAAATTGATAATAGGAAGTAAGAGTTTAATACATTTGATTTTCTGTCCAACAAAGAAGAATTCAATTGTAGGATTAATCTGATATTTATTGAGATTGATTAACTTGTGTTTTTTAGACCGATAGGAGATAATCACTAGTTAATAATCTAGGTTTTGACTGCCCGACAAAGGAGTTGATTCCACTTTACCAGATTTTCCACCAAAAGTCTTTTATGGGTTTGGATTATTTGTTTCTTGCATGTTGATCAGATTGGTAGATTTCCCTAGGATCTGTGCTTTATTTTATGAACTTCTTTAAAAGTTGTTTTCATAAAAACCAAAAACCCTTCAAAATTTGGTTTTGCCCAAACAAAAGATTGAAAAACTATATTCAGTAAATGAATTACTTTCGTTGTACTATCTCTGTGGGTTCGACAACCTCTGGGTTATTATAAATTTATTTGCTCTGTGCTATAATCTGTATGCAGGATTTTGCATCGATCAAATTGGCGTCGTTGTCGGGATAGTCAGATTGTGGTTTGTTACTGTTTTATTTAAGATCTTCTGGATTGAGTAATATTTTTCTTCTTTTTTCTATTTTTGTGTGTGTGTGTGAGGTTTCTTCTGCGTCTGTTTAGACCGTGGCAGCCCTCGCCACGGTCGATGCAGACCATCTCACCACGGTTGAGGTAGCTTTCACCCCGGTCGAGGTGGTCTGGTTTTTGCTACTGTTTCTGTGCGGGTGCAAAAACACGGGGAGCAACAAGAAGAAGATGTTGAATGACGTTGATCTGACTCTTGAAGAGCAACGAGTACTGGTCACTGAACCCTGTTTACTGAGGAAAGAATTGAGAGAAATACAATAGAGGCAAGTTGCACTTTAAGAGGTTAATTCGGCTCAGCCCAAGAAGTCAATCATTGATGAAGTCTTGTCCAGAGTCAAGCCATCATCGACATAGATCAATGAGAGAAACGAAGTCATGAAGGCTAATGAGTCAATCATTGATGACATCCTTTCCAGAGTAATGCCAGACAATAAAGCATAAATACTTAAGGTGGACATTGAAAACAAAGAAGAACAAGTTGAGGTTGAGCCATCTGAGGCAATTGGTGTGGTCACTCCGGTACACAAAGTAGAGGGCGATCAAGCTAAAGACAAAGGAGAAGATCTAAGGCAATTTCTGAAGGATTTGGAGGTTATTGCAAAAAGGATCAAACCGAAGCCTCCTGATTCACATTCTCTTGATTGCAAGACCGCTTGCATTGCACCATCAAACATTCAATTGTTGCGGTTGTTGCAATACATATTCCAACATCCTTGATGAGCTTCACAGATAATGTCGAGCCACAACAATAACTAAGGCACTGGATGGGAGGTAATCCATTATTTTATCACTTTCCTTTCCAATTTTTGTTCTTATTTTCGTTTGTTATTGCTTTCTCTTTTTATTTTTGATTTTAAAAAAAAACTTTGAGGTCTGTTTCGACCGAGGCGGAGCCTGCCACGGTCGACGTGATGGGTTTTGTATACTGAAAGCATTTATTACAATGAGTATACAACGGTTTATTTCTCCTATCTGTTAACAATCTTACATGTATGAACAATGGCATCCTCTTGTCTCACCGATAGGGACGATCATACGGCGTGTTGTAGATCGCAGAAGACAGTATGATCACTTGACCTAGTGAGACATAAACCTGATCACAGCCGAGATAGCGTATGAGGATACGCCTGTCCGGATGGCTGCGGCATTGTCGGATTAAGTAGTCTGTCTTGGTTACTTGACATGCTGGTACGCAGAGGTGGCGTATTGATGGACCGCAGTGAGATATATTCGTCTGTCTGACATCAGTGAAAAAAAGATCTCGTTATATTGATTGAGTTCAAACCTTAACGAAGGTTCAGGGGTTTGCACGGGTTGACTGTTGCTTTGACTTGCCATGGTGGAGAGCCTAAATAACGTGCTCGTATATCCGCATCTTGGGTAACAGCAGTTCGTGTAGTACCGCCTGAGACTGGACTTAGGTAACCATATCCGAGTAATAGGATGGGGACATTCCCTGAGGAGCTCAATAAAGGGGTAGGTCAGTATTAATTCTGTGGTGAAAAAGAATTAATATTAATTAATTAATTGTGTCCTGGGTTGTGGACATGAGAATTAATTAATTTATAGGCCCACTTTATTATTTGCATTAGGTCCCAGGTCTGGCCCAATAAGTGTGCTGAATTGAGCCCAGGAGCCCACTAGGGTTTTATAACCCTAGGTCTATAAATAGACCTCTCACTCTCTGAAACCCTAGCCACTTTCATAACTATTAAATCAGTTGAAACCCTAAGGAGAGAGAGAGAGGGGCGCCGATCCTGAAGAGAGAGGGAGGAGAATTTCGATTCTGGTCCTACTCAAGCCACAGATCTACGGAGTCCTCACCAGTAGTAGATCTGACCAGCACCGGGACACAGCCCTGAAGATCTGATCTGGAGAACAGAAATCCTATTTCTTTCTTTTCTTTATTTTTGATTTTATTTAAGAAATTAGGGTTCTAATTTCTGATTCTGCAGATAAAATCGAATTGCGTGGTTGAATTGGAATTTGGAATTCAAACGCAAAAGATCGGATCAGACTCGATGGAGTTACGGTAAACCCTAAATCCACAAATCTTTGTATTAAATTCATAGGAGCATGCTAGGGTTCTGAGAATTTTAATTATGAGCAATATCCATAGATCGATCCGGTTCAGTTTGGTTTTGGTGATTCGGTTCACGGAAAAACCCTACAATTGGTTTCGAAGCCAGGTTTCTGATTTATGGCTCTGTTGTTCATAATTAAATTCGATATGCATGTATGAATTTATTGTTTTGTGGATGTTTGGTTTTTGTTCCTCGTGGCAACCCGTTGATTCAGCCCGCGGTGGTTTATCCGTGTAGGGCTGAATTGTTTTTGTAAAATTATGAGAAAATCCGTGATTAGTGTAGATTTGAAAATTGTAATAGAATAGATTTTGTAATTTTCAAATTTATGTAATTGGACGGGTCAAGGACGAAGAACGAAGACGGAGCTGACGAAGGGCCGGGCACGGCGGACGACGGCGGCGGCGCGGCCGGGGCGTGCGACGTGCGCACGGCGCGCGAGGGCAGCACCCACGGCGCGCGGCCTGCGCGCGTGCGAGGCAGCGCGCGGGGCACGCGCGCGAGCACACGGCACAGGGCGCGGCGCTGGCCGATGGCCGGCCTGGCGGCGGCGGCGGTCGGTGGTTGACGGCGGCTTCGGCGATTGGCGGTTGGCGGCGGCTTCGGCTGTCGTCGGCTGCTCCTGTCCCATCGTGGTGGCTTGTGTTTTTGTGATTTTTGCAATCCTGTGTAAACCCTAGGGTTTGCATTAGGGTTAGGTCAAATCATCAGATCACAAAGGCCTAAAAATCCAAAATATTTGGTGTATCCAGATTTGAAGGCCCTTGAAGATTTGGAAGATTTGAAAAGATTTGGATTTTATCCAAATTAATTCAAAATTCAATTTTGTAATAGATAGATATTATTTTCTATTTTTGGGGCCACGAGGAATTTTTGTTTGCCTTAATTGTCCTCGTATGATATGTGATTTATTTATATGCGCAATTAAGCATGTGTAGATAATAGGAAAAGCATGATTTATCGCTTTTATTATTTACAGTTTTTCAAGCATGCTTATGTGATTAATTTCTGTTGTTGGGTTATATTTTGGGAATTTTTGGGCTTGTTTAATTACATGCAAAAATTTGGAAAATATAATGACAAAGAAATTATGTGTGCGTATAAAGAAACCTTTTAAAAGAAAAATACTAAGCAGATTTTTTAATTAAAATCAATAGACCTCCACAAAGCGGTCCTAGGCTGTAAGTGTATCTCTCGTTCTAGTAAACGTCTACGAGTGTATCTTGCTAGTTCCCGGAGGTGCATGGGTACAGTTGTTGGGATTTCTAGACAAACAATTTAAATCATGTGAGTAGTGGGAGGGCTTTGCGTAAACGTCTACGAGTGTAGCTTGCGTAGACCTCTTTCACAAGTATTCTAGGATTGATTTAAATTATAGATAACAAAAGCTTTAAGGGCTGTGCGGTATGGTTACGTGCCATGCTAAACTGTCTCTTTTGGCCGGAGTTAAATTTGTGGTTAATTGCTTAGAAGCATCTTAGAATATAATGCAAGAATTGCATCCCTGTTCTTGAGAGATGGCTTGGTCTAAGGTTTTCACTAATTATTAATTTCTAGTGTCAAAAGCTTCCTGACATGGTAGTGAAATTAAATGGATTGGGGCTTAAAACCCGCAGTTCTGGTTGAGGGTGACATCGTAAACGTCTACGAGTGTAGCTTGCGGTGGGAACTCTTGGGCAATTAGTGGAAAACATTTGTATTTGATTTATTAAAAGGTTTTCAATGCATTTGTTTTCGAAGTTCAACATGTATGTTCTTATTTAAGATTCTTTATTGTTTCAGATATGTCTATGTCTACTGTCGATCATATACTTGCTCTCAATCCTCTAACTGGTCCGAACTTCCATGAGTGGAGATATTGCATTGAGTATATTCTCCTGACTAAGCAACACATGTTTGTTCTTACTATGATGCCACTTGCCCCACGTTACCATAAAGTGTCTAGACATGAGAAGGAGTTCAATGACAGTTGGGTGGCATCTGAGGATTTTACTTACAAGTTAATCTCAGATAACTTGTCTAGAGAACTTAAGCTTAAGTACATGGGCTATTGTAGCTCTGTTACTATCTGGATGGACTTAGTGGCTACGTATGGCGAAGTGGAACGAACTATCAACTGTGATCTCGTTAGAGACCTTGTCTGTAAGAGAATGGTTGATGGCAGTTCGGTGACACTGCATGTGATGATCATGGATAACACCATGAAACGATTCAAACGTGGATGTGGATGTATCTGTGATCGGGCTAAGATCGATATAATCCTGAACTCCTTACCGATTTCTTTCTATGACTCTAAGAAGGATGTAGCTAAGAGAAGTGAGTACTCTTTCAAGGAGTTGCTTACTGATCTCATAGCAGGACAGTCCTTCGTACCTTCATGGGAGTCTGAGTTATCAGATCTTGAGCACAGCTTGGGCACATTGAAAGATGTGGTTCATACTGTGTGCAAGAACATGATTGATCGCAGATCACGTGAGAGGAGGTCAAATGAAATGAAGAGGGTTGGTGTTACTTCAAGTGAGAAGGCATGCGGAAGCAAGGGACAAGGTACGTCATTTGCATTTGTAACGGAAACATGTTTAGCATCGGTTTCTACTCATTTGTGGGTAGTGGATACTGGAGCTACTGATCATGTTTGTTACATTTTGCAGGGGTTCACACCGAGGAGGGTGCTGAAGAATGACGAGGTTACCATCTCGATGGGGAACGCAGCACAAGTGAGTGCAGCTGCCATTGGAGATTTCACCTTATACTTTGATGATTCTGTTTTAACATTGAGAGATGTTTTGTATGTGCCAGATTTTCGGCGAAACCTTATTTCAGTTTCCAAACTTTATGTTGATGGATATTCAGTTATTTTTTATAGTGGTGTTTCTATCATTGGTAATAACGGTGTTATCTGTCGTGGAATGCTGAATAATTCTCTCTATGTTGTTAACTGTAATCATAAGTCTTCCGCAAGTATTGCATGTAATTCATCCGTAATTGATAATCCTAGGAAGAGAAAACTTACTTCTTCTGATGAGGATCTTACATATCTCTGGCACTTGAGACTGGGTCACATCAGCTTGAAGCGGATTCAGAGACTTGCAAATGACGGTACATTGGACCTAGTCCGGGCTCTACCTTATCAAGTCTGTGAATCCTACATCGAGGGCAAGATGTCAACTAGGCCTTTCAAGGTTAGTCAGTCTCGAGCAGAGGACGTGTTGGAATTGATCCATTCTGACTTATGTGGACCGATGTCCACGCAGGCTCGTGGAGGGTACGAGTACTTTGTCACTTTCATTGACGACTACTCAAGGTACGGAAACGTTTACCTGCTTCGCTAAAAGTCTGAATGCTATGAGAAATTCAAAGAGTTCAAGGCTGAAATAGAAAAGAAGGTCGGGAAAACTATCAAGTCGCTGCGATCTGACCGCGGTGGCGAATACCTCGGTAACGAGTTCTTGCAATATTTGTCAGAAAATGGGATTACATCCCAGTGGACTGCACCGGGTACTCCCCAGCAAAACGGTGTAGCTGAAAGAAGAAATAGAACTCTTCTAGAGATGGTAAGATTAATGATGAGTTATGCAAACTTACCAATTTCATTTTGGGGCTACGCATTGGAGACAGCAGCTTACGTGCTTAATGTGGTGCCTTCTAAATCAGTTCCTAAGACGCCTTCTGAGCTCTTCCTTGGTCGCAAACCTAGTTTGTGCAAGTTTAGAGTATGGGGCTGTCCGGCACACGTACTGTCGAAGGAACCTGATAAGTTAGAAACCAGGCCAAAAGTAATGCTGTTCATAGGGTATCCCAGGCAAACGAAAGGTGGTTACTTTTACTGTCCTGAGAGTCAACAAGTCGTTGTTAGCACCAACGCTAGATTCTTGGAGGACGAGTATGTGAGTAATCACAAGTCAAGGAGTGATATCGTTCTTCAAGAAATTGAGAACGAGAATGCAATTCCAAGGGAAGGGGAACGTGTAGATGTGGGTGCTCCTGTGAGAGGTACAACACCACAGACACGTTCTTCAGTGCAAGGTGCAGGACCACAAGTCGCTGCACCTACTACTGACACGGCACCGATGCCTCGTCGCAGTGGGAGAGTTATTTTCCAAGAGGGTACAAATGGGTATACAAGAGAAAGAAAGAGGCGGATGGAAAGATCACGGCTTTTAAGGCCAGGCTGGTGGCAAAGGGTTATAGTCAGAAAGAGGGCATTGACTATGACGAAACCTTTTCACCCGTAGCCATGCTCAAATCCATCCTGATACTCCTTGCCATAGCTGCGCATATGGACCTCGAGATCTGGCAGATGGATGTCAACACCGCTTTTCTAAACGGTTACCTTGAAGAAGGTAGGGACATCTATATGCAGCAACCCTAGGGTTACATAAGCAAGGGCGAAGAACATTTTGTTTGGAAGCTTAGGAAGTTCTTGTATGGACTTAAGCAAGCTTCAAGGTCGTGGAACTTATGTTTCAACGATGTGATTAAATCCTATGAATTTGCACAATTGGAAATAAAAGTTGTGTTTACCGACTTTGTGTCAGTGGGAGCGTGGTCTTCCTTGCACTATACGTTAATGACATACTCCTATTTGGAAACAACGAGGGAGTGATGTCCGAAATCAAAGTTTTGTTATCCGAACAGTTCCAAATGAAGGATCTAGGAGAAGCTGACTACATTCTTGGGATTAAGGTCTTACGAGATCGCAAGAGAAGAATGTTGAGCTTATCCCAGGCATCCTATGTGGATACTGTGATTGCCCGGTTCAGCATGCAACTCGCCAAGAAAGGCTTGCTACCTTTCAGACATGGCGTTCGTCTTTCTAGTGGGCAGTGTCCTCAGACACAACGGGAGAAAGACGAGATGAGTCTTGTACCATATGCTTCGGCTGTGGGTAGTCTCATGTATACGATGCTGTGTACTAGGCCAGATATTTGTTATGTCGTTGGCATGGTAGCAAGATATCAGTCTAACCCTGGACAGGCGCACTGGACTGTTGTAAAGCATATCCTCAAGTATTTGAAGAGAACTAGGAATTTCTGCCTAGTTTATCAAAGTGAGGATTTGTGCCCTGTGGGTTATGCAGACTCGGATTTCCAAGGGGACCAGGATGAGAAGAAATCGACCTCAGGATATGTGTTTACCCTGGGAGGTGGAGCTGTATCTTGGAGGAGCTCAAAGCAGAAATGCATTGCTAACTCCACCATGGAGGCGGAATATGTCGCCGCCTCGAAAGAGGGGGTGTGGCTCCGAAACTACCTTTTAGAGTTGGGCATGATTCCGAGTTTGCCGAGTAGCATCACAATTTATTGTGATAACTCTGGTGCAGTGGCAAACTCAAAGGAACCGCGGTCTCACAGGGCAAGCAAACACATAGAGAGAAAGTACCATATCATACGAGAAATTGTATCGAGGGGCGATGTGCTGATTAAGAAGATTGACACTGCTGACAATCTTGCCGATCCATTTACAAAGAGCTTGCCGCAGAAAGTTTACGAAAGACATATTCGTGAGCTGGGTGTGAGGTGGATGCCGACCACTGACAGTGGTTAAAGTGACAGCAGACTAGATAGACGGACTGTATACTCTGTAATAGCTTAGTTATGCTTTGAGTATAAGTGGGAGATTGATGGGTTTTGTATACTGAAAGCATTTATTACAATGCGTATACAACGGTTTATTTCTCCTATCTGTTAACAATCTTACATGTATGAACAATGGTATCCTCTTGTCTCACCGATAGGGACGATCATACGACGTGTTGTAGATCGCAGAAGACAGTATGATCACTTGACCTAGTGAGACATAAACCTGATCATAGCCGAGACAGCGTATGAGGATACGTCTGTCCGGATGGTTGCGACATTGTCGGAATAAGTAGTCTGTCTTGGTTACTTGACATGCTGGTACCAGAGGTGGCGTATTGATGGACCGCAGTGAGATATATTCGTCTGTCTGACATTTGCGAATAAAAGATCTCGTTATATTGATTGAGTCCAAACCCTAACAAAGGTTCAGGGGTTTGCACGGGTTGACTGTTGCTTTGACTTGCCATGGTGGAGAGCCTAAGTATCGTGCTCGTATATCCGCATCTTGGGTAACATCAGTTCGTGTAGTACCGCCTGAGACTGGACTTAGGAAACCATATCCGAGTAATAGGATGGGGACATTCCCTGAGGAGCTCAATAACATTCATTGTGAAAAGTCCTGCAGGCTGATTAAGTTCAGGCACGAGTGATAAGGTTTGAGTGGTACTACTCAGGAATTATAAGATATTAATTAATTGTAGTTAGAGCTTGTCAGAGGCTCCGATTAATTAATGGATGTCCGGTAACCTTAAATATGAGGATTCTCAATTAATGCAACCCGTTCTCGTAACGTGGTAATAAAGGGGTAGGTCAGTATTAATTCTGTGGTGAAAAAGAATTAATATTAATTAATTAATTGTGTCCTGGGTTGTGGACATGAGAATTAATTAATTTATAGGCCCACTTTATTATTTGCATTAGGTCCCAGGTCTGGCCCAATAAGTGTGCTGAATTGAGCCCAGGAGCCCACTAGGGTTTTATAACCCTAGGTCTATAAATAGACCTCTCACTCTCTGAAACCCTAGCCACTTTCATAAGATTTAAATCAGTTGAAACCCTAAGAAGAGAGAGAGAGGGGCGCCGATCCTGAAGAGAGAGGGAGGAGAATTGCGATTCTGGTCCTGCTCAAGCCACAGATCTACGGAGTCCTCACCAGTAGTAGATCTGACCAGCACCGGGACACAACCCTGAAGATCTGATCTGGAGAACAGAAATCATATTTCTTTCTTTTCTTTATTTTTGATTTTATTTAAGAAATTAGGGTTCTAATTTCTGATTCCGCAGATAAAATCGAATTGCGTGGTTGAATTGGAATTTGGAACTCAAACGCAAAAGATCGGATCAGACTCGACGGAGTTATGATAAACCCTAAATCCACAAATCTTTGTGTTAGATTCATAGGAGCATGCTAGGGTTTTGAGAATTTTAATTATGAGCAATATCCATAGATCGATCCGGTTCAGTTTGGTTTTGGTGATTCGGTTCACGAAAAAACCCTACACGACTCGGAGTGCTAGCAGCCAAAATTCCACGATGTTCGAGGTCTGAAGAAGGCGGATAAAAAGTTGGTTTCTGAGGCCAACATTCGAGGTACAATTTTGAGCCCTGAATCTGATTTTCAAACTTATTCTCTCTAATTTTCGAATAAGTTTGGGGGGAGGAAGATTGAGGGGTTTGAAACTATTTTCTATCCTTTTTTTATTTGCTTTCTGTCATTTAAATTTTTGCCTAGGTAATTTTTATGAATTAATTTTTTTTTTTGTGATTTGTGAAGATAATCTTTAAGTAATTGAAATCTCCTGCAATATATGTATTGTTTGGAATTAATCTTTGATAAGTTGATTTGATTTCAATTGTGGTTGATTTGCCCATGAATGTAGAATACCGCATGATAGGGTCTAATTGAAACTTACACTTGCATGATGTTTGAGTGGATTGAAATTGACTGAGGAAGAATTTTTGAACCCAAGTGAGATTTGAGCCTTTATTAGTTCATGAGAGATTCGCATGTATGTTTTCGTTTCTCTAGAATTTGCTTCTGTTCTTTTTTGAGACTGCATAGTGTGCACAATGATAGAAAATGATCTTAGGCCATTTTTATTAGTCATATCTTCCTAAACACTGTCCCTTATAATGATTTATCCTTAGTTAAGCCCCTTTGAGCCTGTTACTTTTCTTTCTTGTCTATGAGTTAAAGAGAAGCATTGTAGTCCATCTTGTCTATGAGAAGCGCTATAAACAGGTGATTTGTTTCTTGTCTATAAGAGTTGGGCGAAATAAAGGATAGATTGATGATTATTGTTCAAGAGGTAGCCTTTGAGTCCTTGGTTTCTGTACTTGTCTATGAGTGAAATTTTGGATTCCTTCTTTTCTATAAGTTGAGGTGAAACAAAGAATTATAAGAGGATAAGAAATCTTTAGTTGGTTACGAAAAAAAAAAGAAGAGTCTTGATTGGTATTATAAAATAAAAGGAGAATGGTAGATGTCTTAAGAAGGTGAATTCAGATTGATGAGGTGGACGCATTTAGTTGATTTTGAGTCACTTGACCATATTTCCCTACCTTTCACAAAAAGCCTTCATTACAATCCTGTCAAAAGTCCTTTTTGATTCTTGATTTGTTTGCACAAATAAGCAGTGGAGATTTTAGAACTCTTGCAAGCCTATGGTACAAATTTTTTCATACATGTTGTGAGTGCTTTCATTTGAAATCCAAACACTTGAGTGATGAGCGATACACTTTCCTGTGAGTCTTCCGAAGTTGATGAATATCTTATCTCTTTCAATTGCTTGTGTGATGTGGATTGATGAACCTTGATTGTGATGAATCTTGTGAGGCATTGCACTTCCAACTGCTTGAGAATTCTTTTCTTCTTTTTTCGATTGAGGACAGTCTAATATTCAAGTTTGGGGGGTTTGATAAGCTCATAATTATACTCACTTATCTATATTTTTCTCCATTGTTTCAAGTGCATTTTGGTATGTTTTTACTTATTTTCGTGCATGATTCTACTTTAGAGGGTATTATGCTTGTCATGGTAAGATTTTGCAGGTTTTAGGACAAATACATTGGAAACCCGTACCAAAAGCAATTGATGTTCAAAGAAATAGTCACGACTTCTTCCACGAATGGAATTTGAGCTAATGGAGAACGTAAATAGAAAGGTCTTTGAATTAGCTTTCCAATGCAACTGGAATCGGGTCAATCGGAGTTCGGGAACAAAAGTTCTGACCAAAACTGTGAGACTGCACAGAAGGATCGAAAGTGGCGAAAATGGTCTCTGTTTCGACCAAGTTTAAGGCCACCTCGACCGAGGCAGCTCCATCTCGACCGTGGTAAGGTTCATCTCGACCGAGGCAAAATATTTTGGCAAAATTCTGGGATTTTTTCACATTTTTTGGGCGAGAATTGTTTGGGATTCAAGTTACACATCAATTTGGAAGCAATGAAGACCTCAAAAGAGAAGTTTCAACAAAGAAAATCATTCCTTTTGAAGTTTTGGGCAAAGAAGAAAAATATCAAACACCATCAACTCAAGAAGGAAATTCCTAATTTCATCAATTCCTATCAATCAAGAGTTTTACCCTACTCCTATATAAACTCATGTTTCGTTCATTATTGATCATTCCAGTCCAACTTTAATTTTTTGTTTATAGTTTAGTTTTCTTTAGTTTTTATGGCTGGAATCAAAAATATTTATTTTCTTGTATCTTTATTTTTCTGCATCTTTATTTTAATGCAATCTTTATTTTTTGTTTTAATCTTTATCTTTAATATGCTAGGCTAGATTCTTTATCAGATTCTAGGGTTTCTCCATTTGTGATACATGTTTTGATTCGAATTCTTCAAAACCTTTAATTGGTTTAAACTCTTTAGTTTTATTTCAAATCTATTTTCATTTGAAGGATCGAGAGATGAAGATCGGAATAGGTTTTTGTTATTAATTGAATGACCGAGATGTGAAAATTGATAATAGGAAGAGTTTAATACATTTGATTTTCTGTCCAACAAAGAAGAATTCAATTGTAGGATTAATCTGATTTTTATTGACATTGATTAACTTGTATTTTTGAGACCGATAGGAGATAATCACTAGTTAATAATCTAGGTTTTGACTGCCCGACAAAGGAGTTGATTCCACTTTACCAGATTTTCCACCAAAAGTCTTTTATGGGTTTGGATTATTTGTTTCTTGCATGTTGATCAAATTGGTAGATTTTCCTAGGATCTGTGCTTTATTTTATTAGAATTTCTTTAAAAGTTGTTTTCATAAAAACCAAAAACCCTTCAAAATTTGGTTTTGCCCAAACAAAAGATTGAAAAATTATATTCAGTACATGAATTACTTTCGTTGTACTATCTCTGTGGGTTCGACAACCTCTGGGTTATTATAAATTTATTTGCTCTGTGCTTTAATTGATGGGTTTTGTATACTGAAAGCATTTATTACAATGAGTATACAACGGTTTATTTCTCCTATCTGTTAACAATCTTACATGTATGAACAATGGTATCCTCTTGTCTCACCGATAGGGACGATCATACGGCGTGTTGTAGATCAGAGAAGACAGTATGATCACTTGACCTAGTGAGACATAAACCTGATCACAACCGAGACAGCGTATGAGGATACGTCTGCCGGATGGTTGCGGCATTGTCGGAATAAGTAGTCTGTCTTGGTTACTTGACATGCTGGTACGCAGAGGTGGCGTATTGATGGACCGCAGTGAGATGTATTTGTCTGTCTGACATCAGCGAATACAAGATCTCGTTATATTGATTGAGTCCAAACCCTAACGAAGGTTCAGGGGTTTGCACGGGTTGACTGTTGCTTTGACTTGCCATGGTGGAGAGCTTAAGTAACGTGCTCATATATCTGCATCTTGGGTAACAGCAGTTCGTGTAGTACCACCTGAGTCTGGGTTTAGGTAACCATATCCGAGTAATAGGATGGGGACATTCCCTGAGGAGCTCAATAACATTCATCGTGCCAAAGTCCTGCAGGCTGATTAAGTTCAGGCACGGGTGATAAGGTTTGAATGGTACTACTCAGGAATAATAAGATATTAATTAATTGTAGTTAGAGCTTGTCAGAGGCTCCGATTAATTAATGGATGTCCGGTAACCTTAAATATGGGGATTCTCAATTAATGCAGCCCGTTCTCATAACGTGGTAATAAAGGGGTAGGTCAGTATTAATTCTGTGGTGAAAAAGAATTAATATTAATTAATTAATTGTGTCCTGGGTTGTGGACATGTGAATTAATTAATTTATAGGCCCACTTTATTATTTGCATTAGGTCCTAGGTCTGACCCAATTAAATATGCTGAATTGAGCCCATAATGGCCCATTAGGGTTAACAACCCTAGGTCTATAAATAGACAGCTCTCTCTCATAAGTAATAACATAGTTGAAACACACTAAACCTAGAGAGAGAGAGGAGGCGCCGTTTTTGGTAGAGAGGGAGGAGAATTCCGATTCTGGTCCTGCTCAGAATACAGATCTACGGAGTCCTCACCAGTTAGATCTGATCAGCATTGGGACACAGCCCTGAAGATCTAATCTGGAGAATAAATTTTTCTTTTCTTCTCCTCTTTGTTTTTCGAATTTAATCTAGAAATTAGATCTCTAATTTCTGTTTCCGCAGATTAAATCGGATCGCGTGGTTGAATTGAGTTTTGGAATTCAAACGCGAAAGATCGGTTCAGACTCGACGGAGTTACGGTAAACCCTAAATCCACAAATCTTTGTATTAAATTCATAGGAGCATGCTAGGATTTTGAGAATTTTAATTATGTGCAATAACCATAAATCGATCCGGTTCAGTTTGGTTTTGGTGATTCGGTTCACGGAAAAACCCTACAATAATCTGTATGCAGGATTTTGCATCGATCAAGAGGCGGTCGGCTGGAGCGAGTATAAGATTGATCAAATCGGTGTGGACAATCGAACAGATCATGATCAGTCTCCCTGCAAAGGTAGCACCATGGTGATGAACGACGTTAGTGCCCTCCAGAAGATTTTCCGCGATTCTTATTGGAATTCCAGAATGGGCGTGAAGATGACTGATTTGAGCGGGATGTACTGTTGCTACGCTACGAAATAGTGAAATCAGTTGTGTACAAAGAGGACGAGTCAAGGGACTTTTGAAATAGCTCATGACTCTGTGCACGAGCCAAAAGAGTCGGAAAGTCTGCCAGCGGATCTTGCGCGAGTTACGCAGTAGCAAAATTGGAAAAATCAGCACCAAGAGCACGGAGAAACCAATGAGACTTGTCAGACTCATCGAGAGGCCGGCCGATGGAGGATAATTGATCACACAACGACTTGAACTTACTACCAAATTCAGCCACAAAAAGAGATCCACATTTAGCAGAGAGAAGATCGTCCTTGATGCTTATTTCACGAGCCTTTGATGCAAAGTTGTAGGCACGTTGTTGAGCAAGCCAAACATCACGAGATATTTTACAACCGACAACCAACGCCATGGACTCTTCAGTAAGAATGGAAACCAAAAATAACTTGAGAAGTTGATCACGCACATGCCATGCGAAGTAATCGGGGTTGGGCGATGTGCGGCCATCGGTTGTAGTAATGTCGGCAGGGGGAGGAGGGGAGGAACAGTCGACGAGGGACAGAAAATTATGACTGACGAGGAGCTGTTCTACCTATGCGTGCCATAATAAATAATTGGCGGACGTAAGTTTGATCGTGACCATGTGGATCAAGGTGGTAAGAGAAAGATTTGTAGAAGGAGGATCGTCCATGAGAGAAGAGAGGTAGGCGACACACGAATAAAAATACAAAGGTAGAGTTTCAACCAAATTAGGCTAATACCATGTGAGAATGTAAATTATCTATTCTTATTGATGTAAAACGTATACAAGTCATAAGATTAGGAAACAAACTATCTAGGGAGATATGATGTATCTATAGTGTCTTGCTCTATATCTTCAATGATATCGATGATGTACTGGTCCAACATGTATCTTATTTTTTAGAAAAAGAGAGATTATTGATTTTGAAAAATAAATGCATGCGAAATGTTTTTAATAGGCTATAAGATTATGTTGTCATCCAATCATGTAATCTTTTCAATTTTTAATTAATTTTTATATCTTCGAGATTATTAATTATCGCTCAAACTCAACCACATTTATCCATAATATCCAACCACACTATGCATAATTCTTCTATTTTCTTTCATTTAATTTTATTTTATAATAAAGATACAACTTGTGATTAAATTAAAAATATATATAAATACAAAACGATTAGTAAAATACAATCACATTACATAAATAGAAATGCAAGTCAACAAACAAAGCACATATGAATAAATTGATATGTATTGATGAATGAACTAGGTTTATTACTTGTGATGAATGTTAGACTACTGAAATAGAGATAAATGTCATCATTTTATTAGTCCATAACTAAAGAATCAAAATGAAATGAAAGTGGGACATGCGTATTCACTGTGGCTGCTTGTGTTCCCTGTCGACCTTAATTTCTGAAATTTAATGCATATAAAAAAATAAATTTGTTTAAAAAATGGTGAGGTGGAGGCGACCGTTAAGGGGCCGAAGGTTCATATTGTATGAGAGATCTCGATCACTAGAATGCTGATTAGCAACGTAAATGCGAAACCCAAACAAGTGAAGAAACCATTTTCATGATCATGCAAGAGATTACACGGCTTAGGATCATGACATAGCTAAAATAAGTAGAGCTAGCTACCTACAACTAATCACTAAAGAATAAACGAAAAAAAAGATGGATCATTGGCTTCAGCTCATAGATATTGATGCAACTCCACAGCTGCTCCAATACTTGCTTCCATATGCTACACCAGCATCATCGTCTCTGATATCCCGGACGCGCATGATGATGCGTGGCCTCCTCTCGTCTGCCTTGTGTTGTACGAGTTGCAGTTGCTGCATTTGTGAGCAAGAATGTGGAAGTTCACCTCAGATGTCTCTCCACAGTCATTGCACAGGATCCACACCTATCACACATAGTTTTCTTCGAGTTAGTATCATTGCTCATAGAGAAAAAAACCACCAAACACTTGCTTTGTTTGGATGTTTTACTTTTTCTTACCATTCTGTTCTGATACATTGGAGGCATAGGAGTTGAAGCAATCTGAAACATAGATATACAAACAAAACACATGGTTTTAGATGCCGGTGATTCATCAGTTTTAGTATAAAAATGGGAAAAAAATAAAAAAAATCTAGTGAAATACCTCCTGATCTAGACTCTCCCAGACCCGGGTCATATCACAGTATGATTTCGAGCAAACTGGGCAGGAATACCTGAATACATCTGTAACGCCCCCAACTGACCTTCCCAACTTTGGGCCGCGCTACAG
>JAPKLW010001502.1:45242-69371 GCA_026898455.1 Plectranthus barbatus | reverse complement strand
ATTCGTATTATTTAGACAAGATCGAAATTTAAATACGGGGTATTACAACATCGATGATGAGTTATGCATACCTAAACACGCGCAGTTACAAGAGAAACCCGGGATTCTTACTGGAAATGACGCTCCATCTCCTTAACGCAGTCTAGATGTATAGTATGACCACATGGAAGCACAGTTGTGTCTCTTGGTGTATCAAAAAGATACTGTTTGTTAAAATGGAGAAGTTAGCTAGACACATACATACATACAAATCTGATAGTTTTCGTGTAATGGCTGTTTCTCATTTACCTCGAAGCAAATTGGACAATTGTGATGCATTGCTCTCTCTATACATATGTGAGAGTCCTTCAATATAGTTGAATAGCAGCATTCTGCAACAAGGAAATCAAATCACACTGGTGTTTATTGCCAAGTTTTTAACCTTAATAAACAATTAATCTCATTTTCTTACCACATTTGTCACAGTGGAAAAAGTTTTCTTTGCCACCAGTTCTACAACAGTAAAGCAGAGACATCCAAAAGCAAAAGAGAAAGTTAGATTCAAAGGCAGATGATGATCTAGTAAAGGTACTCAAAAGAAGCTGCGAGGGAATCGGCAGAAACTCGGTACAGGATAACGTGGGGGCAGGAGTTTGGCAATGTCTGGGGTAACATGTTGTCCAATGAACAAAAGTAGTGAGAATCTAGAGGTGCGATGAAAGGGACACGTATCGAAATGGTTCAGCAGCCACAGTGTCTATCATAGGACTGATGAAGTAAGATTCCATTCCAGTTTCCTTTTCTTGTTTCTCTTTTAGTAATAGAATCATCATCTCAAGTGTTTTTTTTGTGATGAATAAAGCCTTAGAATGTGTGGCAAAGAAAAGAAACTGACCTGCAGATTCCACATTTTTCACAGTGGTACTGATTCTTAGAAATCTGAGAAGAAAAAAGGTAATATGTAAATGAAGCAGAAAATAAATGACAAAATGGTCTAATTGTTCAAGAAGTTCATCAAAGCAGCTCACATCATCATCAAAGAATTTGCATTTTGAGCAATAGTATTTCCCCATACAAACGCCACAGTTAATGCATATCTGCTGAACCTACAAACAAGCAAAAGCCAAGAAACATCGATACTTAAGTTGATCGTCTAGAAAACTACGCTTTTGTGAGAAGAATATAGTTCTAAGAATATATGTTAAACTTACATCCTGTTCTGTGTCACACAGAGAGCAGATGATCTGAAAAAAAGAAGGGCAATAAAAGCAAACTGAAGTAAATTACAATGCATAATCTACATACAAATCGGGTTACATAATTGAAACGCAGCTCATGAGGTACATGGCATACATGTCAAGTAATCAAGGATATATATATATATGCATGAGTGATGCAAGAGCAAAGGTCGAGATGATGCGTACAAGAAAGAAGATACGAAATGAGATAAAAGAAAAACACTCATCATGGCTAGCTCATGACGAGATCATGCATCATTGTAAGAAATGCCTCAACTCACCCCACTTATTCAAACCACCATATATTTTTACATAAAAATCCTGTCCCACATCTTACTTCACAATAACAAAGGAGAAGGAAAACTAACCCTCTTTAATTCATGACGAGGAATATCATGGCGATCGAGTGGATCAACTTCTATTGAATTCTGGTAGATACCATGTTTTAAAGGATCATTAGCATCATCGTATATAATTGTATATATCTTATAGTAGAAGTGTGGGAAGAAGGAAAAAGCACCTTGGCATCATTGTGGCAGTGCCTACAGTCAAATATCTCGTTGCAGCAGGGTGCCACGATCTTACACTTCCTCTGGTAATGAGAGCACCTGAATCACACAAACAAATAATTGCTGGTACTGCAAGAAAAAAGCAAAACGAACAAACAGAAAAGAAAAAAAAAAAAAAAAAGCAGGGCAGAGAAACATAAATGAGTATTTTATACCCATATTTCTGAGAGCCCTTCTTAATCATGCATTCATCAACTGCAGGCATTTGGGGGATTATCTGATGTTCAGAAACACAATCCATTTGGTCTTCTTCAACCAAAAAACTTCCTGAAAGTTCAAACTAAACAAAATAAACCCATTTTTCTGCATAGATGAAGCTGCAAAAAGGGAAACTACTTTCCAAGAAAATGAACCGGCTATCACACCCAAAACTAAAAAATTGTAAGATCATCTGCTCTAAGTCTAACCACATTAACCCTCCACTCATCTCTCTCTCTCTCTCTCTCTCTCTCTCTCTCTCTCTCAAACACACACACACACACACACATACCCCAAAGGAATCATATTGCATTAAATGAAGAAGAGGAGGTCATCATTAGGACAATAAAAAGGCAGAAAAATCCCAGATAATGAGTAGGTTGTATCTGAAGAGGAGGAGAGGGGTGCTTACAGAAAGACGAGGACAACGCGTAGGGGAAGTGGGAGTGGAGAGTGGTGGTAGATAATGATAATGCATAATGGGAATGGATGGGGGGATCCGAGACGTTATTATAGTTGAGGTTTGGTGAGAGGAGAGGAGAGGAGAGGGCGCGTATTAGTATTGTAGTTGCGTTTGTATTTGGGTTAGTAGGGAAGGGCCCGTCACAGATCTTGTTTAGTGGTCCTCTCTGAATCTCCCATAAATCTTCATCTTTCATCATCTCACTGCTCTTTTCATCTTTTCTTTCTCCAAGTTTTTTTTTCCATATAAATTTCAAGATTTTAATTTTATGAGGTATGATTTTTTGTTTTTTAATTATTGCAAGGGAATCCATCATACTTTTGGTGTTTCTCATCAGTTGTGAGGATCAAATTGTGATGCTGATATAATTACATCAGCCTAATACACAAAATGACACGTAGGCACAAGTTTTATAATAGCTACATTTTTTTTTAAAATGACAAATTAATTCGAAAAAAAAAGTAAAAGAAAAATAAATGATATCATAATATAGTATCATATTTATATGCATATATGTGTTCGTTGACAATTCTATGATTGAATATCCTTTTGAAACCAACCAAAGTTACCAAGTAAGTAATTATGTTGCATTTAAATTGTGGATAATGTGTCACTTTAGGTGAAAATCTCATATTTCATGACTATATAAATAGGCTTAATAAAGTTTTAATCTGTTTTAGCGCAACAATAGCCAACGAACTATTGCATAAGTTGTTTGGAAAAATTAATACTTTTATCCAAAAATCTTCATTTCATAGAATTTTACCCAAATGTTTTCTATTAGGATTTTTATTTTGTTAGAAATTTTGGTCCCAAGTATTTTTTGTTAACAATTTGGGATAAAATTTATTGACAAAATCAGAATATGGAATAAAAGCTCCTAATGAAAAATACTCAAAATAAAATTTAATGACTTAACATAAATTTGGACCCTAACTAAAAATACTTAAAACAAAACTTCCTAAATAAAAGTATTTAGGATAGAACTACTAATTCACACTAAATTGTTTTTATCTTATATTTCTATTAAATCTTTTTTTATCCTATCCAAAAGGAAAGGGGGAATATTTAAAAATAAATAAATAAATAGGATATTTTGTAGGAAGAAGAGACGGTATACGTGGAGAGTTGGATGAGTGGGACAGCATATGTGAACAAATTAATGGATAAATTCTTAAGATTTGCTGACAAGGATCAGCCCCACTTTGACAATGCCAACTCACAACTTCACAAACTTTTTTTTTTATTTTATTTTTTATAATAAACTAAATTACAATTTACATAAATTCGATTCTAAATTTCTCACACGAATACAAACTCAAATTTACATTCACTTTGGACTTTCCATCTTTCTTACAATTTATTTCATCTTTTTCTAATTTAATTATTACATTAACATGTGTAAAGCACGAATTTGTGAAATCATCTTATCTTGCACAATAATATTAAGATAAAGAAAATTGAATATAATTAATAGCGCGTGATTAAATATGTTAAAATATAATGTTTCTTCTTAAACCAAGGAAAGAAAGGAAGTTGTGTGAAAAATCCAATAGTCGAAGAAGATAAGAATGGATGAGAAGTGTCACTTTTGAAGAGTTGGTGTTGGAAATGGTTTGTGATCATAATCAATCAATATTTACAAACATATTTTATCCATTTCAGCAGACTATCTTGACCAAGATTCTGTTTATCGTTAAAAATGTTACAAAACTATCAAACAAAAAAGAGAATGTCTGCATTTGTGGCAAGAGTCAAATAGATTATGAAAGAAAATGTCAATGACAAATTGTAAACTTGCCTATTTCTTCCTATAAAACCAGCTTGTAAGGAGAGAGGATGGTCTTTATTATTATATAGTGGTATACTCCGAAGTCCATGACCGATGTGGGATAATTCAACACAAAGTTCCTACTCAACCTCATTTGTTATTCATTTCCGAAATCAGGGGCGGATCCAGAAATTAAAAATTGGGGGCACAACAAAAATTTTCATTATTTAATGGCTTTATTTCAGTATTTTTTGGAATCGATGAAGATGTTTAGTCTACTTTTGCTTTCTTATGGAAGAAGGCTCGAAGATCAGGTTCTTTGTCATTGCTGTGATTTTCAAACCTAAATATTCAAATGATGACTCAGGATTATTTCTATTTTCTCTTTTATATATGAATATTTTAATTTTTTAACACTTGAATTTTGAATACCAAATAAGTTAATATATGCACAACAAAATTTCAACATTAGATCACAAATGATATTCTAACTTCTACTTAACTAAGTATAAATCATTACTAAAAAACAAAACTAAAACTACAAATTATTACTACAAATCATCAAAATTATTAAACATGTAAATTGAAAAAAACACTATAAAATAATACCAAAAAAAATATGTGAATATATATTATAAAAAAAAAAACAAATTTTGGGGGTACAGTTGTACCCCCATTCCTATACATGCATCCGCCACTGTCCGAAATGCATTACTTATGATTAATTGGTTATGAATTTGAGTAAGAGTAGAATAACCCCTTCCTATTTATTATTCAACTCTTTGAATCTATCCTTCATATATTTACTTGTCTAATCGTAGACTAGTTTTTCAAATTGTTTTAAATAATAGTTTTTTGGGAAAAATGAAAACATAAACTAGGTGCATCATAGTTAAAGAAGTTTCAAATCATAACTTTTTTCTATATTTAATACCATCTCTTATAAATACAAGTAAATAGATATATGTTCTTGAGATATATTGGATATACATGTATCTTGTGTATCAAGTTTCTTTATATTTTTGTATCTTCTAGATTAGATTTCATAGATTTAGTTTTCTATTATATAAAATCTCTTGTACATCAATTTTATTTGAGTGAAATAAAGAAAGATATTTTCCTTACATGGTATATTCTAGATTAGATTTTATAGATTTAATTTTCCATTATATAAACTCTCTTGTACATCGATTTTATTTGAGTAAGGACAATATTTCCCTACATATGTGATCCAATGCGCTCAAACACTTTCATAAGAAAATGATTCCAAAGTTATACATATATGTGACTATAGAATTGTGAATAACTCAAAAAATTTAAGATGAGCTATATTTAAATGAAGTGAACCTTCTTTTGGACAATCAATTACAGAAATAAGCGACTCTGAAAAAAATTCTCAAACATAAAAATAACATTTTTGAGCATTTTATACGAAATTATTTATCCAAAAATGTTAGGGAATTTAATCGAAAATACTTTCTATTAGAGTTTTTTATTCAACATTTTTATTTTGTTAGAAAACTTTATTCCATCTCGTTTTCATTTATATCATCTTAATTAGAAAAATAATTCCACATGAGCATCGTGTCAGCATCCATGTGAAAAAAATGTAAATTAATTTCGTTAATAAAATTTACTGACCAAATAAAAATGTGACTTAAAAAAATCCTAACTGAAGTATTTGAAATAAAATCATCTGACTAAATATACAATTGGAATAGAAACTCTAAGTGGAGTAAAAACTTTTGAGATAAAATTACTAATTAATTCTTCCTATATTGAAAACACTACAAATCCTTTGTCACCATGGGCGGCGGTGGAAATAGGGTTTAAATTGAAGCTATCTTCACTTTAGTATTTACCAATGAGCCAACTAAGTGATAGCTATTGGCTACTATAAATCAGCAAAAAGTTTGAATAAAGATAAATATATTTCACAAGAAGTATATGCATTTCTATGTTGAGTTTTGCTTTTCTTTTCTTTTCTTTTATTGTTGGCGATCATATGCGAGCTGGGCCATGCATGGTGATGCCAGGGGTAAAGTATCTCTTATTTATCTACAACAATAGAATATGAATATCTAGTCATGTGTGTTGCCTTTATGGGTCACCACCCTTTTTATGGAAAGCTTCTTTTTCTTCACACCCAACCAACTATTTTATAAAGAAAATTTGAATTTTAATGTAATAGATAAATGTTTTTTTATTGATTAAAAATATCTTCAGTGACTAACAGAATAAATAATATGCTGAGTCATACGTTATATCTTACTCGACATTTAATGTGTGCATTTAAAATTGATGAGTTAAACTCTTAAATTAAAAAAAAAAGTGTCAATAAGGTCACCTCGATCACTCCCCGACTCTCGGTTTGGATATAATATGTGATTTAGCGTAGTTTAAAATCCTAATATAAAGTAACATTATACATTAGAGTAAAATTTTATTATTAAAAAAATGGAGCATTCTTAATAGAAGAAAGAAATGATGAACTTGGAAGGTATTTATTTAAAAGATATTTATATTGTATACTTGAATTGAAAGTTTAGAATTGATTCTAAAATAACCATCAAACTCACAATGTTTTTCTAAATGGGCTTTTTTGGCTAATACTTTATTGGAAATTTGACATCTTTTAAAGTTGATACTTTAAGAATTGAAAATCATGAATAAATTGGGCACAATATTAGTAGTATATATATGGGCCCAAACTTGCCTTCGATTCTATGAGGCCCAATATAAACTTAAATAGACATGATGTGAAGCGAAGACACGGTCCTTTTCTTTTTCTTTTTTTTTTTTTAAAAAAAAAATGAAATAGATTGATAAACTCACACACTCATATATTTCGAAAAGTTTCGAGATCATGACATGTTATCTGGGCTGCATGGGACTACGATCCTCCTCTTTTATAAATTAAAGTTGATTTTTGGTCATTTTCTTTTATTTTATAAACTGTGAAATTTCATTCAAGTTTCAACTCTTTTTATTGAAAAAAATATGTATTTATACATACATATTCATTTATTTAGATCAATAAAGTATTCCGAACTGAATTTGGTCGAGTTTTAATTATGTTTTTGAATTAAATGCAAGTATGTTTTGAATTGAAACATATCAACAGAAAATAAAGAATTGAAAACAATAAAAACTATGCTATTGTGCAACGCCAGATTGATGCAGGCACTCACGCAAGCTATTTTTTAAATAAACTACAGTAATTTAAATATGATAATAAATATCTTTAATATAATTTAAATTCATAATTTATTGAACACAAATAAAATGTTTAAGTCGCATCAAATTGAGACCACAATTCATTTTCTTCTTCTTAATTCTTATTATTGTTCTTTTTAATTATTTAGAATTTAAAAAAATTCGAGAATTGAATCATAAACATTGAAACTAAGCCTAGAGTCTAGAAACTAAATTGAGAAAACTTACTTTTATCAATGTATTTATTTAAAAAAATAATAATGCAGTGAGTTTTTGAAAAATTTAAAAATAAAAATAAAAATTAGCTGGTGATACTGGGTCACTTCACGAAATCAGAGCTGGATACAATACAAGTATAGTTACTCCAAAAAACGACTTAAATATTTAAATTAACATTACTTAAAATGTAAATCATACCCCACCGACATGCTTCTTCAATGCTTTATTTCCTCCATTATCCACTCATAATCTTCAAACAGGATGCCTTACATTACGTATTAATTCCTATTCCCCTCAAATTCAATAAATCCATCACTTCAATTATCCTTCATTTGATTGAGTTAAATTTAAGGCAATGATCCAAGGCAATGTGAGGGTTTTCCGATGTGACGCTTCTAATGATAATTTTTTTGAATAGTTATGAAGGCTTGATTAATAAAACTATTGTTGTAATTCACATTTCACTATATAAAAGCTTTCAATCAACGATTATAGAGTCGATCGAACCCAGGGGTGACTGCATGTAGAGGTTCGCGGGGTCGGTCACCCGGTGCTAATTTTTTTTGTGTTAAAATGCTAATGGATACTTGATTAATTAGTATATTATATTTGATTACTTTATTTATGTGCTCATTAATTAGTATAAAAATAAGTTAGATTTTGTGCTTGATTCATTAGTATATTAAGCTTGTTTAGATAGTATATTATATTTCATCGAACTAAATAACCACCCCTATGCATAACTTCCAACTTAATCATAGTCATCCATCTATCAAAATTAAAAGTCAAGATTTATTCATATTTAACAGCTTTTCATTTATCAGCATTTGATCTCTTTTCATTATCAGCATTTATCAGGAAAACTTGTGATTTAGCGAGTTTAAGGTTAAGTTCAGTTTCTGATATACATCAACACTTAGACAGAGGCAGATCTAGAAATTATAAATTGGGGTACAATATGTGATAAAATTAAAAATATATATATCAATAATTATTATTTAATATTAAAAGTCCTATAATTAAAAATATAAAATTAACCAAAAAACTTACATAATATTTAAATAAAACTGCAATGGTAACTGGGTCCGGCGAGTCTTCATTTTCTGAAAGCGATCTATAACATCATCATCTGAAACTTGTAGAAAAATATCTCTCTCAATGAAAGTGACCAAGCAATCGTTCAATAACTGATCGCCCATGCTACTCCTCAACTTATTTTTTATAAAAGTCATTCCTGAAAATACTCTTTCAACACTTGCAGTGGCAACAAGGAGAATCATCATCAACTTGATTAGCAAATAAATAGCTGGATAAGTCACGTGCTTGTTTGTTTCAACAAGCATTATCAAGAGTGCACCAATATCGAGCAGATTCTGAAATCTAGCATCTCTTTGCATATCTTGAATATATATATATCGAGTTGGCATTCAAGAGCCATCAATGCAATACTTGAAATTTCAGAAGGATAAAATGTAGCTAGTTTAAGTATCTTTTCCTTCTGAAATGAAGAGAAGCCATTTCTAGGACTTAAGCAAGCCATGCACATAAGTAACTCTGTATTGACTTCATCAAATCGCTCATTGAGTTCTTGAACTTGTAAATCAATCACTTCCACAAATAACTCAAAGCGAAAGTGATGAAAGTTTGTCACTTGTGAGACAAAACGCTTTAACCTTCCTCGTGGAATATAAGTAGCATTCATATCATGAACATCAATGCCATACTTAGTGCAAAATAAACTAACCTTATTAAAGAGAGTCTCCCATCCATTATCTCGTGTTTTTTGCAAAAGATCTTTAGTTAAATAGACAAGGGACATGACATTAACAATATCTTGATCTCTTCTTTGCAAAGCAAGACACAAATCATTAGTGTACCCAAAAATGGTTAACATCAAGTGCGCCATAAAGGAGAATTCAAATGACTCAAGTGAGTACAAGACATCTTGAACTTTGACCCTGTCTTCTGCAATAGATGCATTTTTCCCAATTGTCTCAAGAACCTTAATAATTGTAGGAAATAAGTGGATAACATTCAAAAGAGTTTTGTAATGAGACCCCCAACGAGTATCACCAGCCCTCTTCAAACCAAGTTCTTGATTCAAACCTGACCCACTCTCAACATCACCCAATTCTAAAGCTTTTGCAACTTCCGGAACTTGATATTCTCGAATCATTTATCTTCGCTTACAAGAAGCCCCAATGACATTTAGTAAGTTTGTCACAATCTCAAAAGGCCAACAACAATCATTATTTTTCTTAGCAACTGCAACAAGTGTTAACTGAAGTTGATGAGCAAAACAATGAACATAGTAAGCACTTGGAGTATCCTTCATAATCAAAGTCTTAAGCCCATTTATCTCACCCCTCATGTTGCTAGCTCCATCATACCCTTGCCCTCGAATTTTAGATGGACTTAAAGAATGTTCCACAAGCAAAGACATTATTGCACTTTTAAGTGACAAAGCAGTGGTATCTCCAACATGTACAAGTCCAAGAAATCACTCAACTATCATTCCTGTTTTACCATCAATATAACGCAAGCAAAGAGATAACTGTTCTTTTTGTGATATATCACTTGACTCATCAGCCAATATTCCAAAGTAGTCATCACCAAGTTCTTCAATAATGTTGTTACTTGTTTCTTTAGCACAACAATTAATGAGATATTTTTTAATACTAGGAGATATCATTTGATTATTTCATGGAGCATTTTCTAAACGGACTCTTTTAACATTCTCGCTATGTTCACTAAATCATTTCAAAAGCTCAAGAAAATTTCCACGATTAATAGATTCTTCACTTTCATCATGTCCACGACATGACAAACCTTGACGCAAAAGAAACCTCAAGCAAGAAAGTGAAGCTTTCAAGAGAGTTTTATATTCACTTCAAATCACATTACTCGCATTATCCAAAATATGCATTATGGATCTTTTTCTGGAGTCTCTCAAATTCACATATTTCTCATAAGCAATATTATGAGCACTTTTAACTCCTCACATGCTTCTCAAATCTACTAGGCTAATTCCATGATCTGAATCCATCATTAACAAATGTATCTCCTCCAACATTTATCTCAATTTCATTTTTGAACAAAAAACAAACAAAACAAAATGTTGCATCTTTTTAAATACTATATTCAAGCCAGTCATATTTTTTGAACCAATATACACTAAATCGACGCATGCCTCCAATATCTCTTTGAGGGAAATCATGAGTTTTTGGCTGTCAAGGCTTTTTAAGAATATATGCTCTCCTTACTGCATTTCGTTGGTTCGGAGGGTAATCCATTATATTCATTCTTTTTCCCGAATCATGAGGGAGAAGTTCGACATCATATAATAATTCTTCTCCCTCTACCTCTACTAATGCACTTCTAATACATGGACCACTCAAGTCTGATTCATTATTAATGGAATTTATTTGAGTATCTTTTGGAATCGACGTAGATGTCACGTCTACCTTTGCTTTCTTATGGAAGAAGGCTCGAAGATCAGGTTGCTTTGACATTGTCTTGGTTTTCAAACCTTGTTATTCAAAGAATGACTCACGATTATTTCTCTTTTTTTATTTAAATATTATAATTTGTTAGTAAAATTTTGAATATTGAATAAGTTATTAATTGCATAGCAAAATTCCAACATTATGTGGTATGATAGAGCAAACTTATACTCAACAATTACAAAAATAAATCATTACTACAAAGACACAATTAAAGTTATAAACTATTACTACTGTCTACACATCAAGTCATCAACAAAATTATTAATCATCATATTTATCAAAATAAAACTAATTATTATAATATAAATTAATAAAAGAAACAAGTAAAAGAGCAAAAAGAAAAAATACATTGGGCTTAGTAAAAAACAATTGATCACGGTTGGAACTTGGAATGGAAGGAAGTAAAATTGCAAACTTGCAATATTTGTGCTGACGTTGTGTTGTGCGGCTGTAGTGGTGGCCATTTAGAACCGGAACCGCCGGAACCGGCCCTGAACCGGCCCGGCGGTTCACGGTTCCGAACCGGAACCGTCCAAAATGGTTCGGAACCGGAACCGGAACCGGAATCGTAACCGTTTTTGGACGGGCCGGTTCAGGTTCAAGAAATAGCCTGAACCGGCGGTTTCGATTCCGAACCGGCGGTTCCGGTTCCGAACCGTTGAAAATATTTTTAAAAATTCAAAAATCGACGAATCAGAGAGCGCCACGTGTCCCTGAAAAAATAAAAAAATAAAAAAAAAATATTTTTCGAACCGTCGGTTCCGAACCGGAACCGTGTCGAACCGGAACCGTAACCTTCTACCAACGGGCCGGTTCCGGTTCCGGTTCCATTTTTCTGGAACCGTGGAACCGGCGGTTCCGAACCGGAACCGGCCCGTGGCCACCACTATGCGGCTGTGACCTGTGGGACAGGGTGTAGAAAAAGCAGCGCAGCGGCATGGGCAGGGAGAGCGTCGACGGCATGGGCGGAGAGAGAGAGAGGGCGTCGACGGCGGTTGGGGGTGGAGAAGTACGGATCGGTGATTGTGGGAAGAATTATAGATCAGAAAATAAAAATTAAAATCTAAAAGTAATTTAGGAATTAGGGTTTTAATTTTATTTTTTATAGTTTAAAATATCCTTTTAGATTTACTTTAATATATTCTTCATATATTAGATTTAGTAAAATATATTTATAAAGAAAAATAAATTGGGGATACATTAATTGGAGATATATATAAAATAATATCTAATTAATATATAAGATACATATAAATAATATATATATATAGTAAAAAAAATTTGGGGGTATTGTATACATATATATCCACCTCTGCACTTAGATCATATTGAGTTTTAAATCCTTGCATGAAAGTAAATAAAGCAGTAAAGTGCAAAAGGGTTTATAAAGGTTTGGACAGAAAAATTCTACGTCCTCTCTTCAGATTGTAATTTTTACAATATTCTTGCTCAAGGTTTTTCTTTCTTAAAGGTTCACACTTTTTTTTTATAAAGAATTTCAAGATTTTTAAGGAGAGTAGAGTGATCATCTTTAAGCTTTGCCAGTTCCTCGCTGACAGACCTAGAATTTTCAATCTCATTGGTCAAAGTTGAAACTTGAATTTTCAACGAGGAATTTTCTCCGGCTAAAGCATTTTTAAATTGATAAAATTTTGAAAACTCTTTAGAAAGCAGATCGAGAGATTCATCTTTTGAATCGTAGCAATACGACTCAAAACCCTCTATTATGCGTGCAGAAGGAATAAAAACTGGTAAAATGTTAGTTACCTCATCACGAGTTGCAGTTAGTGCTAATTCGGCTTCTGCATCATCTTGATTCTCCTCTTCGATTGTTGCCACAAACACCAGCAATGCCTCTTCCTACGACTCTTCATCTGATGTGTAATAGCCATCATCATTATTAGGGATGTCGAGGACTTCAGTCCTTGATAGCATTGCCTTGGCAACCGCCTTCGATGCTTTACGCTAAAAAATATTCTTGAGTCTTTCTCTCTCTTCTTTGTCCACTCGCGGACATTTAAACTTGAGATGATCTGGAGAGTTGTATTTGAAATAGGATCAAGGGGATCGAATCTCTTTTCTTCAGTTTGAGGAGCGTCAATTTTGGCCTTGGTTTTCTCAAGAAGTTTGGCCAACCTTTTCATTTGCTCCTCAAGCTCAGCAACAAAGCTCTCTCCCTGTTACTGGTGGGAGGTTGAGGTAGGCGGTACCCCCTTAGTCAAGCCTGACTGACCAGCAGGTCTGTCAATATGGAAGGGCTTCTTTGGTCTCCACTTGGTGTCCTTCTTGACAAAATATGTTGCATCTTCAACATGCTTGTTTGGTGAACTGGCCACTCAAACAACTTCATTCTTGTTTATCATTTGGATATCTCACTCGTGAGCTTAGAGCTGGGCGAACAGCTCCTTGGTAGAGATCTTGGAAATGTCTTTCTCCTTCAAATTGTTCGTCTTAACAACCCAATCTTCTTTAGGCATTTTGGACAAGATTTTTGCATTGAGATAAGTAGTTGGATATACTTTGTCCAGTACCTTCAGCTCGCTCACAATTGCATTGAAATGAGCTTCCATCGATTTGACACTTGGAGCTTGTTTCTCTTCATTTGTTCGATTTCTAGGCACAAGACTCCAAGGTAATCCCATAGTTCTTTAACATTGTCGAACTGCATAACTTCTTCAATAAGTGCCTCAGGTAGAGCTGATAGAATCAACTCATGAGCAATGGAGTCCAGTTGGGCATGTCTTTTGTCTTCTTGTGTCCACTCTTCATAGGGCTTCTCGATCATGTCTGGACCATCTCCACCTCCGATCTGAGTGTTGACCTTCATGATCTTTATAGATCCATGCTCAATAACATCCACATCTTTAGGAGTATACTCTTCAGTTGTATGGTGGATCTCTTCTTCCAGATGGCGAACATCTCCGCCGAGTACGGTGGAAGCTTTGTAATATTCATCTTAAGTGTATAACGTGCTCGCTAGTCTAGAGAAAAAGTACAAGAAAATGGATCCGGTCATTAGCGACTCAAACCAGTTCAGTCTGTGAATATCGACCCGCTTTGATACCACATGTTTGTTCTGATACAGAGGTAGTGCACAGTAGAAATAAATTTAATCAAACTTGCACTTCACAAACTGGTAGTTGCTCACCAGTTTGTGTATCATAAAACTTGTGATTTAGCAAATTAAGTTCAGTTTTTGATATACTTCAATACTTAGCATGCGTTGAGTTTTAAAATCCTTGCAAGAAAGTAAATAAAGCAGTAAAGCGCAAAATGATTTATAGAGGTTCGGACACAAAAGTCCACGTCCTCTCTTCAGATTGTAAGTCTGGAAAACAAAGGTTGCTAAGGATGCTAGCAAACAACGATGTATCGGAATGCTAGCAAACATACGGAGATTGCTGAAGGCACTCAGTGAACAAACCAAGTTGCTGAAGTAATGTAGTAAACAGATTGCTGAATCTCAGCAAGGTTGCTGAGATCTCAGCAGACAATATAGCGACCTCAGCATAGTGTTCCGATAGCAATCAACAATCATCTGAAGCCACGAAATCAAAGGATCTTCATTTTCCAGAGTTTAAGGAATCTCCTGAAATCGAAAAGCTAATTTATCGAGAGACAAAAAGGAGATTTCCAAACTTATCTAAAAGATCCGTTCTGAGAAGTTTGCTAAATGAGGAAAGAGCTAATCAGACAAGGAAGAGATCTGAAGAGTCTCTGTGCTTTTCAGAAAAAGAAAGAAGGAGATTAGCGGTCCGACCAACAGTGTCTAACGGACAAGAAGATTCAAACATTTATATTTGAATCTTCGTCTATAAATAAAAAGATTCGCAGAGTTCAAAAGTTACGTAGTTTGACAATGAATTACGCGCAAATACGCATACACTCTGCCAAATTCAAAATCCAATCCAGAAATGATCGAGGCTTTGCTAAAGCTACCGTGTTTATCACGAGACCCTAGAAGCTTGCTTCTGAGGTTATTCTTAGTGTTCCTTCTATCTAAAAAAGAACATAGCAGTCATCTTGATCTGCAAGACTGACTAGTACGGGCAACTGCCGCAAAGGAGAGAAGTTCCAGGAAGAACTATAAATTTCCTAATCCAGCATTCAAGGAGGCTGCGAGGTGCGTCCTCACTCCAAGAAGTGTTGAGAAGATTGACATCAAAGGTACTTGAAGGTGCGTTGTGACCAGACGGAGGAGTTGCTTGCAGCTAGAGATCAAGTCTTACCCTGTGTAATCAATCTTAGTGAATTTCCAGTCAGCTGACTGAAGAGTGGACATAGAACATTTGTTCGACCCATTATAACCTTTGTGTCATTTACTGCTTACTGTTTCATTACTTATCTGCTAATTTAAAATACAACACCCCAAGTGTTGGTGCATAACTTGAAACAAACTTAAATACCTCATGAGCTTAAACATATTTTATAAAGACTTGCTGAGTCGAGACCTCAGCAAGATAAGTGCAAAACTTTAATATTCTACTGCATTTAAACATAACTCTGATCGGAGACCAACAAACATGAGTAAGTCTAGAGATATAAATCCAAGTGTGAGGAAAATTATTAACTAAACAATAGAGGGTATGGAAAACCTGGAGAGTAACAGATGAAGTGATGAACCCAAATGCATATTCACCAATACGTGGGTGCCTAATTATATGACTACAAGTTAAACAATGAACAAATAAAGAATATACGACTAAATAATTGAAGAAAGAAATCCTCACAATAATCGAAACATAATCAATGAGAAAAACACAACAATCAATCACCAATAATGAAGAACGAAGGGCACCTGCAAAGCTTCAAAACATCCTATCGGCAATGACGCGGAATGATTGACTATTGGAGATCCCGTCGGCAATGGCGGGTGAGTCTTCCCGTCGGTGCGAGGGCACAGTGCACTATCCCGTCGGTTTGCAGGCGAATAGATATTGGCGGGAGGAGATTGTAGGGGATGACATTGCAGGCGAGATTGGCTTCTCGGTGAGGACGAGATTGCAGGCGAGTATAGTGAAATTAGGTCGAGACTAGATGATGCGAGTCATCGCGTCATCTATAATTGAATCAAAATATAGACGATGTGAGGCTTCGCGTTGTCTATTGTCGTAATGCATGAAAATAGAGACGACGCAAAAAATGCGTCGTTTATTGCCATAATGTGTTAAAATAGAGATGAAGCAAAAAAATGTGTCGTCTATCACCATATTGTGTGAAAAAAAGAGACGATGCGAGGAACCTCATCATCTATATGAATATAGACAATGCAGTTAATCCGCATCGTCTATGTCTATATAGACAATGCGGTTTTCCGCGTTGTCTATAACCGCCTTTTTAACTACATAATTATACTTTCGTGTTGTCTATTACATTTTTTGTTGTAGTGGTTACTGCTTGGAGATAGGCAATAATTGCTATGTTCTTACTTGGAAAGTAAGAACACCAAGAAAGTAACTTGAGCTGGAAAGCTACGAGTCTCGTGTCCAAAGATGGCACACAGTAAGCTTAGAAAAGCCTCGAAGGTTGAAAGCTTGAGTTTGAAATTTTTTGCAGACTTGCTTTCCTATTGATTTCTTCGGTTGTAACTAAAGTTTGTAACCTCTCTTCCGGGAACACTTCATCTATTTTTAGGCAAAGCGTGAGAGATTCAATATAGTAGCCGTTTAGAGATAATTTGGATGTCCAATCCAGTGTCTCTCTTCTCTGCGAACGATAGAGTGTTTTTCCTGAAGTTCTGCACCTTCTCCGTCCTTTTCTGACAATAGATGTTGATTTGCACCTTTGTGTCAGAGCGACTCTGTCAGTTCGAAGAATCGCAACTAGTTGCCCACCAAGGTCTAGACTTTAAGTAATCTCCATTCTTAAAGTTTTCCTTGTAAAACATTCTTCTGACTTGTTCTTTTTGTCTCTATGCGCATGTATGAAATGCTTTGAGAAACTTGGGCTTGTAAACTGGTGACAGCACCAAGCTAGTAGTCAGTTTCTTCTAACTCCTTGTGTGGTCCAAACTGATGGATTAAATTCCGAACCCAGTTTGTCTTGATCAGCTCCATTACAACTCGTTAGGCATCCTAATAGAACATTACAAGTTTGAACGAACTATGATAATCTAGAGACACTTTACACTGACGGTTTCTATACAATCTTTAATACATCAAAACAACAATAAGGTAAGAATATTTCATAATAATTTATAAATATATTTAAAAATATAATATTATAAGACATCAATTTCACATGATTTTAAGTATTGCATCCACCACTGATTCGACCCAATCGTCCATGGTATAAAACCATCGCACTAACTTCACAGTTTTGAAACTGCATGCTCAAGTCCCAACAAATAGTGTTTCACTAAATATTCTCAGATAAATTTACTTATTTTCTCTCCGAAAAGGAGGGGAAAAAAAAGGTCAAACGACAAACATCATCACTCATTTACCTAAGTTTACAAAGTTGGCAAAAACTTGTATGCCATGGATTAACAATTTTTTTTTTTAATTGTGAGTCCGATCTAAATTTATTTATAAATAAATGTTAACCATATTTTTAATAAGTAAAGTATATTTATTCAATAAATGACGCATTTAATCTTTATTTTATAAATAATATATATTTATACAGTAAATGAGATACTACTATTTAATATTTATTCAGTAAATACTGTATTTGAGATCCATTCCACACAATTTTGTGAGACAACAAAGTTAATTGTGTATTATCCCTTATCCCAAAAATTAAGTTGACACCAAATTATAAAATTGAAGTTTTCCAGAAACTGATCAATAATAAATTATTACTACCTAAGATGCTCACTGACAACCAAGGAATGACGTAGTTGAAAATTATTAGGAAGAAATAGTTTGAATTATAAGAAAAAGGAAAGAATAAAATAAAAATGCTTTACGTACTAGGCCTCAAATATATATGCTGGCATAGGAGACAGTTACGTGCCCCACCGTACTCGTAGATTATACGTATTCTCACAATATACGCCAAGAATATCTCTCTCACTCTCTCTAAGTCCTAACCTTCCTCATTAATTCAATTCAATTTATTATTTTTTAGAAGAGAGACAAAAAAGGATGCATTCCAATATTTATTAGAAAGATTTTTCTTAATAGAAATGTATTTATTAAATAATGTTTTAGGAGAATCTTAATCTTCCAATCTCTTGATTATGGGTGAATACCACGAGGCTCCAAATATGGGACACAATATTTTTAGACGTGTACAATCTTCATATAATAATTTTTAAGAGATAATGAACTTCAAATTATGACATATTAAAATTGATATGCAATTAGATTTTTGGACATGTACATTCTTCATGTAATATTTTTTCAAGAAATAATGAGCTTTAAATTAAGACAGTCATTTAATTTGTGAGATAGTTATTATAAAAAAATATATATTTTGGATAATGATATAATTATTTAATTTTATTAATATATTTTTCTATAAAAATTTGTCTTATAAAATAAAATTGTGAAACCATATGATAAAGATTACTCCAATTAAATTGTTAAGTTTACCCCACCTCCCAAGATGGAGGATCAGTTACACCAATTGACACAATATTTATCAAATTTATAATTATAACACGATTTTCAAAATGTTGGTAATTAAAAATTAAATTTGATTTTTTAATTACGATACACCCAAGTCTTTTCATATTGATCTTTCTATATACTTGAGTTTAATTATATATGTTAAAACATAGAGTTGAAATTGGACATTTAGAAAGAAAAAAAATACTATTCAGAAAAGTTCTAAAAGTTCTATTACTACAAATTTGGATAAAGTGATTTTAATAAACGTAATTAACTCGAATAACACCATTGAATCATTAGTTTATGGAGCTTCTAGTTGCCACCCTTTTTAATGTGTAAAACATAAATAATGTGCCCTAATTGGGGTGCAATTAGGGCTGACAATTTCTGACACGACACGATAACACGACACGAACACGCACGATAAAAGCGAGCACGAACACGACACGAACCTGTTAAGCTCAAACACGAGCACGACACGAACCCATTAAGCTCAAACACGATAATGACACGACACGAAAACAACCCGACACAATAAAAATTAATCTTAATAAAATTGCCAGTTTTTCACTTGGGAGTAAAAATCTTGAATACGATACGATAACACGACACGAACACGCACAATTATAATGAGCACGAACACGACACGAACCTGTTAAGCTCAAACACGAACACAACACGAACCCGTTAAGCTCAAACACGATAATGACACGACACGATAAGACACGACACGATAACGACCCAACACGCACGAATTGTCAGCCCTAGGTGCAATAGTGAGAGTATCTAACCTGTAATCAATAAATTATAAGTTAGAGATTTCCGAAAATATCTGAGTGCCTGAATTTACCATCAATGTATTTTTATTTAAAAAAATCCATAAACAATGGAGGGATAGGCATTTGATTTGTTATATTGATTATTGTGTAGTTGTTTGCTACTAATTACACTGTAACGCCACCTGCTTCTTGAGTTTTAAAATAATTATTTTTTGAAAGCAAAAAAAAAAAAAAAAAAAGATCGAGATTTTTTATACATAAAATGTTTTTAATATGCATTAGGATGTTTTAACTGGCTACAACTCTATCTGGCTCGTCATGAGATTGGTATATAACAAGAGATGATAGATTTCAAAATATAAATTCATTCATCATAGTAATTAACCAATTGATTGTCGGAAATTATATATATGAGACAGAATTGTTCAGGGCATAAATGAGATGAATTGGAGGTGGGAAATAATTGATATTCGTGTGAACGTGCTATTATTCCATACTTTACCAACTCTAATCATTGGATAATTAAAGTCATTACTTATTTAATTAATTAGAACTTACTATACAAACGGCGTGATTGTGGGGTTCTAATCCACTTAGCACGTACTATTTGTTTACACTATGTAGTGTCCAATGTAAGTGCATGCAACATTAATTATTTTTTTCCCTAAATCAATAATTTTCATTTTTTTTAAGTAAAGAAGGGAAAAGATCAATCCAAAGTCATTTATTACAAGATCTTTATACATAGAATATTTAATTTGAGATTATTGTTCAATGTATTAGTTTGAGGTTTATATAATGTAGTAGCTAACCCTCATTCATCACTATCTTCCCTTTTTATTTCTTATGAAGTAAATAATTCATTGTCTTATAAAGTGAGGTGTGGCGCTTAAGATTAACAAATCGAGAACCCAAAAATAATTGGCAAAGTCTCAAATGAGACGGTCTCATCATTTTTATTGTGAGACGAATTTAATGAAATGATGTATTTCTTTATTGCAAATGATGTTTCACCATTTTTATTGTGATATGAGTTTAAAGAAATGATGTATTTTTTTATTGCAAATGATGTATTTCTTTGTTGCAAATAATGTAATTCTTAAAAATGAAATGAAGTATTTAACTTATTGAAATGATGTATTAAGGTCCGTCTCACAATAAAAAAATAGTGAGACCGTCTCTCAGGAGACCAACTCAAAATAATTTGATTGTTGAAAAAAATATAAATAAAAAATAAAAAAATCAACCATTAAAGTCCTTTAAAGTTTTAAAATGGCGGGTTTTTATTTTGATTTTTCTTTTTATTTTATATCACCTTTTAATAAAAACTTCGTTGATCAATTATTCATTAATTAAGTTTAATAAAAGACTTCAATAATGTTATTTAAATAGATTATTTATTTATTTTTCTTAATTTGAAAACGAGGGTAAAGAATATTGAAGTCGAGTAGAAAATTCTTGATTGAAAGGGGACCATACAAGAAAAGGACGTGAGTACAAGGTTTACTTTGGAATTAATTCTGCAAATAAACGCACAAAATTAAAACTCCTTATTAATTCAAGCATATACACATATATTATATATATACAAATACATATAATTATAGTGTCAACTCCCCTCCCCTCCCCTCCACTCACTCTCATACATGTATTATGTATATATTTGTCGCATCTAAACGTATGTTATCTGACTTCGATGCAATCATTAGCTGAAGTTGTAAACCAAAATTCACAGCTAGGATATCCATTATTATTAATAATTATATATAATAACCTATGTATCTATTAATTGTGTCTGCATTCACATTTTAAAGTGTGTAAAGCAATATCTATTAATTTAAAAAAAGGAAGGAAGGAGAAGAAGAGAGGAAGAAGTAGTGGGGGTGGTGAAGGTAGCGCAAATTCTGTGGTGCCAGGCTTGCACTCTAATTCTTCACAAGGAATCGTTTCCAAAAAGTAATGGGTTTGCTTCAAAGCCAACCGATTCTCACTCCTCCCCTCTCACTCCATTACTCACCCTCACCCACCCACCCCCCCACAAACAACCACAGCCATACACACACACACACACATACATATATATATATATATAATTAGTGTTTGTGTATCTCACTTGCTCAAGTTTCCTACGTTGGAACACTTCCATGTTAATTAGTTCCAAAGTCGCGAGTGCAAGAAAAGAAGAAGCTTGCCTTTCTAGTTTTTCAGCCACCATTTTTTTCACTTCTATATATAGAAACTCCCACTCCTACTCCTTTTGCATTGCTTTCTTTCCTATTTTCAGTTAATCATAAAAGCCATCAACATACCCATAACTATGCTTGCTCAAGAAGACCTTTTCATGATCAAGGGAAAGCGGAGCAAGCGCCCCCGCCTCCCCTCCCCGTCGCCGCTCGCCCTAGCCACCTCCTCCGACCTCAGCTTCGGAGCTGATGTCATGAGTGATCATCTTTCGCATTCCAGTTCAGCTGGGGAGCTCACGCATGTCTCTCTCGATGAGGAGGAAGAAGATATGGCCAACTGTTTGATCCTCTTGGCTAAAGGGCAATTCCAGACGCCGCCGCCGTCGGCTGCGGCGTATCAGTGCAAAACGTGCAGCAAGAGCTTCCCTTCTTTCCAAGCTCTGGGCGGTCATAGAGCTAGCCACAAGAAGCCCAACAAGCCGCCAGCTAATAACCTAGAAGAGAGAAAGCAGCCGTTGATGATGATGATGAGAGAGAAGCAAGAGGCCGGTTTCACGGCGGAGCGTGACGACGGCGCCGCGAACACAAATCTCTCGCTTCACATCCCAAACTGTAGGTCTGCAGCTTCATCCAATAAGACTAGGGTTCACGAGTGCTCCATATGCGGGGCTGAGTTCGGGTCCGGGCAGGCCTTGGGCGGACACATGCGGCGGCACAGACCGATACCGGCGGCGGCGGGTGGCGGTCACGGTGAGCAGCAGGGAGTGAAGAAGGCGAGGAATCTGCTATCCTTAGACCTCAATCTTCCTGCACCAGAAGATGATCACCACGAATCCAAGTTTCCATTCGCACCAAAAGAGCAAGTCATAGTCTTCACCGCTTCCCCTTTAATTGATTGCCACTATTAATTAGATTAGATTAATTCAATTGTTAATTGATTATCACCAATTCTTTCTTCTTCTTCTTTTCTTCATTAATCCACGGATTTCACGAGGAAAATAGTGAAATTCGTGACATTATTTATTCAATATTCATAAGTTCATACAATTTACAGCATATATAAAGTGCAGTCGATTCTTTTTTATATTCTTCCCATAAATTAATTTGTAGAAAAAAAGAATTAATTATGCAAATCGTTACCGTGTTTACACGTTAATCACAGAACGTGAAAGATAGAAATGATAATGAAGAATAGTTGTCAGCATTAACGAAATCACAAGTGTTAAGTGTTTATAATATGATCACGCACTGCCACAACCACTAGTCAAAATAAATAATTCCTATTCTTTATTAATTTACAAAATAAATAAAATATCATATATATCATTAATTTCTGTAGTGCTAATATGTAATATATATTTGTGATAATGTCAAAAATGTCTGTATATATTTATATTCTAATTCCACTGGATGAGAATTTGGGAATCATTGTGTATAATAAAATAAATATTGACGATATTACAAAATGAGCGCCACCGAAAGAGAGTAGTATTTGGAATAAGTCCTATAATTCAGTAACGTCTCAGGGATAGTGACAGCAATTAATTGACTATCATTTTCGGTTTATATAGATATAGAATTTTGTTAGTCAAATCGAAGTTTACCTATCCTTGGAAATAATGAAAAGTTATATAATAGATTTTTCCTACTTCATCTCATATTAAAAGAATTAAAATACTATAACAAACTTTAGTAAGTACAAATTGAAGATTTTCATTTATTTTTAAAAAAAATTAATGAGAAGTCTCATCGATCATCTCTTTCATTACGGGTGAATAAAATCAATCCAAAACCGTCAAATTGAACCGAACCAACAGTTCAGTTTTTTTAGAACAAGCAGTTTCGATTCAATTTGGATTTTTTAGATTTCTGTTTCAGTTTAAAAATCGAACCAAACCGCCAACATATAATATATATATATATATATATATATATATATATATATATATATATTTTATTTATTTATTTTATATTTTAAATTCTAATAACCTAAACATTAAAAATCTAAAATATCTAATTTTGTAAACCCTAACTTTGAACTCCCTCGTCTCTCCCTCGTCCTTTGCCGGCAGCAGGAGACAGCAACACAAAATTTTGTAAAATAGATGCAAAAAATTTGGTTTAAACCAAAATCGAACCGAAATAGCTGGTTTGGTTTGGTTCGATTTAAACCGCCAAACTGAACCGAAACCGCCCATTTGGTGTAGTTCGGTTTTGGTGCGGTTTATATAATTCTAGCGGTGCAGTTCGGTGCAATATTTTAAAATTTGCGATTTGGCGGTTTGGACAATTCAGTTCGATTTTCAGACCGAACCTATCGTTACTCACCTCTATCTTTCTTATTAAAAAGACGGAAATATTACAAAGTGACAAAGTGTACAAGGCTTTCCTGTAAGATATGTCCTATGTGTGTGATATATTTATTATGGATATAAAGATAAATAAATTATTT